>JACEVL010000163.1:1671260-1703760 GCA_020284085.1 Aporrectodea caliginosa
TACTAATTTGATATCATACATTTGCCAACACACCACTAATGACTTTATAAGGTTATAATCCTGTGCTTTGCACATTGATACAGATCTCTCACTCGTCTATGAAACCAGCGCAACCCGTCTAAGGCTTAAACTAACACTTAAGTAATCGAGTTCTATAGCTGTAAAAATGCCAATCCATAGGCGTAGACGCCAAATTTATTGTGTTTAAACCATCTTAATGAAGCATACGCCCTGTACTATAATAATCATCTTGAGATTTTTTGGAGGTAGGCGCTCTTACTGTAAACTTAATAGAGCGCGTTTCAAGTATCTAACAAAAGTGCGAAGTCACATGCAACAGAACGCATGTCTAGCAGGAGAATGCTACAAGAGGAATCTCAGACACGCGAACGCTTACTGACTTAAGCGATATAAAGTAGAGCTTTTATGTTGACGAGTGTACTGTTTTAATTTACAGTTACCATAGTAAAACGAAAGACTATGTCTTTTCTAGAGTTAACTCTACGCCGTACCAATCCACAATTTGAAGCCCGATATGTCGATAACCGATCGAAATACCGACATACTGCGTCTCCATCAGGTCAACCTGACTGAAAAACATCCGCAACCCTATAGATAGCTCTCTTACCTTCACTGAACAAATATCCAAGCTTACCCGCTCTTCTTACTTCCAACTTAGGCGTCTTAGAGCTATTCGCAGATCTGTTTCATCCTCTACCTTCACCTCAATTGTCCATGCTTTGTCTGTTCTCGAATTGACTATTGTAATTCTCTCCTTGTTGGCTTACCCAAGGTTCGTCTATATATCTCCTCTTCAATCTGTACTGAATGCTGCTGCCAGACTTATAGCTCGCCTCCCTCGATTCTCTCACATCTCTACATTTATTGCTGAACAACTTCATTGGCTTCCTCTCTCTGTGCGCATCCAATTCAAAGTTCTCATTCTCATGCTCACATCTCATCTGGGTCTTGCTCCAAAATATCTTTGTCACCAAATTCTCCGTCCCCTCTCTGCCACGTCAAAGCGTCCTCTCAGATCCTCTGACCGGCTTGACCTTTTTGTTCCCCGTGTTAGGACCACAATGGCTCAATCCAGGTCCATTGTGTGCATAGGTCCCTCTCTATGGAATCGACTTCCTCCTTCTCTACGCTCTACAATCCTCTCTAGTAGCATCTCTACCTCTTTCTCTCACCTTAAAACCTTCCTTTTTCCTCGGAGTACCTCGCACTGGGAGCGCTTCTGAAAGGCTTATGCTATGAGAAGCGCTTTATAAATGATCAAATACAATACAATACAATACAATACAATACAATACAATACAATACAATACAATACAACTGTACTTCAGTCAAATAGGCTACGTAGACTACACAAAGGCAATTGTGCATCAAAAGGATCTGGCACAAACCATGTGCAGTTTAATAATGTCGTCGCTGTGCTGGTGTACCCGCACTACAATAACAATTAACTGAGTCAGTGACGTTGCCAATGTCCAAGATAAGTTTGAGCAGAACCGTCTCCACATAATGTCCCTTCCCAGAGGAGAAGAATTATACCTGAGTGAATTGACTTACCAATAATTAGCAATGGTCCGGAGAACATGATCGTCCGTTAAGTTGCGTGCACCTAAATCTAAAAGAAAGACATTACATTACTACTGACAGCGATAATGAAATTATCACAAATATATATATTACGCTTCTTCGGTGAAAAAATACATAAGAAATTTAAAAATAAACCTGTGACTTGTGCTAGGACTATGGCTGCAATAATTTACGACTATATATTATATTCGCTTTTTATTGCAGGAATTTATATAATCGTAAACTAATGCAGGAACAGGCCCGATGTGTAAATGTAGCTTATATATTTGAATATGTATATATATTATACACATATATTTATATATATATGCTACCTCTCACCCTCTAAAGATGTTCCTTTTATGAAAAACAATATGTGCAAATTTTAGCAAACAATTTTTAATATTTACAAGTGGCTCAACGACCCTAAAGCTTAGCCATATAATATAGCCTAGCGTAAATGAGAGAAGTCATCAGTTCCACTAAGTTGTGCATGAAATCATGATGCAATGAAAGTTTCAAACCAATACAGAAGAATTTCAAAACTCAAAGTGTTCAGTATGCACTACACACTAATGTGACACTATACCGTACACTTTTAGAAGTTTTAGATGTTTTAGAAGCGTTAATTTTCTCGCATTGGAAAAGTTATCTGTTCGATAATTTGAAGTGCATACTGCAACTGTTCTTCGCTCTTAAAACGCCATATCTGTGCCTTGTCTTGGATCATGGCAACATCTCGCTCTGCATGAACGTTGGTGATTGCTAGTGTGCGGACGATTGCCTCTGCAGCCTGAAGTCATACGTACAGTCCCACGTATCAGGGTCTTTGGTTAGGAATCCGGCCACTCTTCCTCAAACTGTCAAACTGTAGCTGAACTGGTAAGTGAAATTTCAGGCATTAGGGCTTTAACCCTATGACGCACAGTGTTGTTCAGTAATTGAAATACATGTAATTGAATTACGTAATTTAATTACAAGTTTAGTAATTGTAATTGTAATTGAATTACATTTTAAGTCCAGTAATTGTAATTGTATTTCAATTACCATATTGCATGTAATTTGTAATTGAATGAAGTGTAAATTACAAATTACTTTCATAAAGTCAACAAAAATGCCAGCCTGCTGGGTTGACCCGGGCCACCCGTTTAAATTGAATAAACTGCTTTGCATGGCAACATAATTGTCAACATTATTCTATCCATACACCCCTCTTACAATCTTACAGCACACTTTGATAGACCCCCAAAGGCTGACCATCATTATCAGACTATCCATGTAGTCATTGTTAGCTAGCTTACTGCGGCTGCCTACAGAAAACAGAGCTTCCATCTTCAGCTCTAGCTGAGCGTCTCTTTAGCACTGCTGGACGAATTGACTCACTCACCCAGGCGCAATCAACTATATAAGTTCTCTAACAGACTATCATTTTGAAAACTTCTACTCCTAAACATCAAATAAACTCTAACTTGTTTTAATGGATCATAATTGTAAATCGTATTTTGGACACCTGGCAAACTTATAATACAATTGAATATGTACATATTGCAATTTACAAGTCAATGGGCCATTGGATATTTTTGTTTTAAAATAGAGTAAATTAAAAATTATCGAAATATTTAAAATCATGTGCCAATTTTAAAGGCATAATTGAAAAGTAAATGGTAATTGAATTACAATCGAAATGTAATTGTAATTCAATTACTTTCACAATCAAGTAATTGTAATTGTAATTCAATTACATTTACAAGCATGTAGGCTAATTGCAATTATAATTGAATTACATTTGCAATGTAATTGATATAACACTGATGACGCACACCTGGGGTCCATTAGACCCCATCGATTAAACTTTCTTGAATAGCTGCGTTGATACAAATAGTAAAAATCTGAAATAATTCAAATTCCTCAGCAATTCATCCCTCTACATTTATGGAAAAATTCGAAGAGTTTAGAATTCTTGGTTCCATGATACAAAAATAAGAAAGACACTAGGGCATATTTAGCACACCTGGGGTCCAGCAGACCCCAGGCTGTAACATTGATTCGCCCATCGACTATGATATATTCCAGGCTACGTTACATACACAAATACACATATACATACAGACATACACACATGCATACATACATACATATATAAATACATACATACGTACAAGCATACATAAATACATATATACGTCCATCACACACACATATATATACACACAAATATACATCCTTACATACATACATGTACACGAATACATGCATAAACACACACACAAATATATAAATGCATGCATGCATGCATAGTCTACATACATACATACATACATACATACATACATACATACATACATACATACATACATACATACATACATGCATACATACATGCATACACACACATATAAATACATACCAATATACATCCATACATATATACATATACATGCATACATGTATATACACACATACATACAAATATATACATGCACGCATACGTACATACATCCATACATGCATGCATACATCCATCCATCCATACATACATGCATGCACACATGCACACATATATATACATACCAATATACATACATACATACATACATGTACATGCGTACACGCATGTACACACATTACAAATATATACATGTATGCATACGTACATACATACATACATAGATCCATCCTTCCATGCATTGTAGGGCGCGGTGGTGTAGGGGTATGTTCGGTGCCTGCAGCCGGAGGGTTGTGGGTTCGAATCCACCTCAAGCCGCCGCGTAGGGACCCTGGGCAAGTCCTTCACTCGCAATTGCTCATGCGCTTCGGCGTGAAACTCCGATTCAGCGTTCGCGCAGTAGTCGGGAGCGCCTCTGAGTAGAAATCTCGAAGAGGCGCTATAACAAGTGCTCATACATACATACATACATACATACATACATACATACATACATACATACATACATACATACATACATACATACATACATACATACATAAACGTATGCATGCATACACATGTATATAAATACGAATATACATACATACATATGTACATGGACATGCAACATGCAAGTACACACACACAAGTACATAAATACACGTATATATCCATCCAACAATACATACATGCATGCATACTTACTTACATGCATACATACATCATACATACATACGTACATGTATAAATACATACCAATATCGATACATATAATATTATACATGTACATGCATGCATGCTTGTACATTCATACAAATTCACACATGAATACATACAAACGTACATACATACATCCATTCATTGATCCATCCCTGCATACATACGTACATAAATACATGTATATATACATACATACATACATACATACATACATACGTACATGCATACATACATACAAACATACATACATGCATACATCCATCCATCCATACACAGATCCATCCCTGATGCATTCGTACATGCGTACATACATACATACATACATACATACATGTATACATACATACATGTATACATACATACATGCATACATACATACATACACACATGCATACATACATACACGCATACATACATACATACCATTTCGACTTTCTATTAAAATGGCATAACTGCCACCCGTGTTATCGGTGGGGTCTATTAGACCCCAGACCCCAGGTGTGCTAAATGCGTTGGCTCGGAAGGTGTGCGTCATAGGGTTAATAATATCGTGGTTGACTTGTAAGTATTAAGCCACGCTGGGGTCGCCGTCGACTCGATCAGCTAGGCTACAAGGGAATCTCCTACAGAACGGTAACCTACAGATATTAGTAGGCTACCAGCTTAGCATTTAAGACTGCAGAACATGTAGACAGTGTCTATAGTTTAGTTAGTTCAAGAAACTCGAAACTGTTTAAGATTACTGAACTTAGTTACTATATAGTAGTTTGTAGTGCATACTGCATAGGTTAAGGTTGGGGCCTGTTGGAGGGTTCTGTAACAGTTCAGCAGATGCTAAGCAGAACAGCGAAACATAACTGCCCCAGTAGGGTAACATACCCAATTGTGAGCACCTTAAGGAAATTTGGAAATTGTAGGAAACTGATAGAGTGCAACAGGTTTCCGATACCTGCCAGAGGTAGATACAATGAATGTCTATACAACAAATATGCATTATATTTAAAAATCATAGACATTATTTTTTTAAAATTAAAATAAAATTTTGAAAAATGTGCTCACATTAGGGTACCCGAACTAAATGTGAGCACACCTTGGTTTCTAATGTGAGCATCCGTGCTCACCTTTGGACTACCAGATTTAAATGTGAGCATAGGTAAACTTCAATAAGGAAATAGGTCTACTAATTAAGTACCCTATGCAGGGTGGTCGCATATTGCAGACAGGTTATATACCCGATACTTATTGTTATAGCGCCCCTTCAAGATTTCTACTCAGAGGCGCTCCCGACTACAGCGCGGACACTGAATCGGAGTTTCACGCCGAAGCGCATGAGCAATTGCGAGTGAGGGACTTTCCCAGGGCCCCTACGCGGCTTTTAAAACTTCGATCCACTTACCGTATTATGCGTCTTTGGTTGGGTTTTAGGGTTTTGATTTAAGGGCCCGGGCTTGACCCTACGAACGGGGGCCCGGGGATCCGGGGGCCCGTTGACAGCCCTAGTAGTCATTCAACACAAATTTCACATGTGAGATGCTTGTCTCTCTTTGTAACTCCTGCACAGTCAGTATGAGTCCATTCATGGCAGTTACCTTCACATTGAATCCATTGATCCTTAATACGTGAATCCAAAAAGTGTACTATAGTGAAGAATTGGGGATAGCTTGTATCCACGATTGAAAATTTTTTTGTTATTTCCTTTTGCCGTTGATTTCGCCTTTGTCTGTTTCTTTGCATATTTCTTTGCAACCACAGACTGGCAAATTTTTGTTTCTCTCTTCAAAGTCTTAATTTCAGATTGCAACGCAAAGATTCTCAAGAAATCCCACGCTGCTTAGCTGCAGACTTTAAGGACATTTCACTTAGGTTCACTGCAGAAACTGCACGTTTCAGTGCAGAAACGTCCCAGGTGTGACGAATAGCCGATGTAATTAGTAGTCGTTTGGCCCTGAAAGAGCGATTAGGTCCTTTGCACCTGCAAATAGGTGATTCTGAGTGCGCGCCTCGTTGAAGGATATATGTGTATATATATATATATATATGTAGGCCTAGATATAATTGTGACCAATTACTGATCAGGGCAGGTGGTCCACCGGAAGTGTGGGCGGTAGAAAACGCGGGAGCGGATTAAGTTGAATCAGGGGAGTTGAGGTTTAGCTCTTGTCTTAGTAAGACGGTTTGTCGAGGACAGTAGGCCGATGTTACGTCTCGACGGACTGAGATTAACAACCGTGTTTAATATAGTGTCAATAGTGAACTTTCTTAGATTTGCGCTGATGTACGTTATTGAATCTTCGTTTGTTGAAATAAAACTTCGAAAAATCTTCACAATTGGCGAGCCTGCCAGGAGCCCAGAAGTATTAAAAGAAGATTTTTGGGCGAGTTTTTCTATCGGACTTCAAACGAACCGACGTTATGTCTACGCTGAAAGACTTGATGGCCTTCGGCAAGGAATGCGGCCTATCCGGAAAGGAGCTTATGGAATGGGTGACGCAGAAGCAAGCTGAAGAACGGGAAGACAGAGAACGAACACATTCTGCAGAAAAAGAACGGATAGTTCAACAGAAAGAACTGGAGGAACTAGCTTTGGCTCGTGCCAAAGTTGAACGAGACACGCAGGTCCTGCAGTCTAAGACCGTGAAGGCGGCCAAAGGATCGGCCGCTAGCGAGGAATGTCTACCGGACGATGAAAATTTATGGCAGCGAAGTGGAAGCGACGGAAGCGGTAGAGCATTCAGAAGTAAGGGCGTCAAAGGGCCAAAAATCCCGCCTTTCGAAGAGGACAAAGACGACCTGGACAGCTACCTCTTCCGCTTCGAAAGATATGCCCAGCTTCAGAACTGGAGGAGAACCGACTGGGCGGTTTATCTGTCGGCGCTGCTCAAAGGTAAAGCACTTGAGGTTTACGCTCGTTTACCGGTCGAGGAAGCGCTGGACTACGACTGCCTCAAGCGAGCTTTGTTGAAGCGCTACAATCTTTCGGAAGATGGATTCCGCACCAGATTTCGGAGCGCAAGACCGGACGGAAGTGAGACTCCTTTTCAGTTTCTTTCACGTTTGGAATCCTACCTTTTGCGATGGATTGAGATGGCCGGGAAGGAGGACACATTTGACGACCTAAAGACTTTGATCATCCGGGAACAATTTATCAACACGTGCTCCAAGGATTTGGCAGTGTTTCTGAAGGAACGGAAGGCCACTACGTTGTCTGAAGTGGCCGAAATTGCCGAGCGCTACACGGAAGCGCATCCTCTGCGACCTGATGACAAAAGCGGAAGCTCATCACAAGAAGAATCAGCCAGGACAGATCGGAAATTCAGCGTTCAGGTCAGACGTTGCTTCATTTGCGACAGCCCGCGGCATTTGGCGCGCGACTGTATAAAGAAAATACCTGTGGCCAGCCTGGAGTGCAAAGGTCACGGATACCAAGATCAAAGAAACCGGAAGCCCTGGAAGAAGAGGGACAGCCGACGACTCTCTTCAGCGACGAGCCATGAGTTTGACTGTGATAGCCGTCAACAGAAGCTACCGTCTGCTTCACCGACAACCAAGCTGATACAACCTGTACTGGTGCAGAGTAGAGAGAGTCCGAAGTGTCGAGCGTACGCCAGACATCAATGTGAAGACTGTCTGATTACCGATGACGGTGAATTAGAACCGATGTGCAACGCCATGCTATCGGACAGCGTCGAGCTCCGCTGTGGCTGTACGTTGCCGGTCGTTGCCGACGCCTGCCGAGACTTGGAATCTGCAGCGTCAATGCCAACTGCCGAAGGATGGATCGGGCAACAGAAGGTGAGCGTTCTACGAGACACCGGTTGTTCGACTGTCGTTGTCAGAAGGGACCTGGTTCCAGACGAAGCCCTCACAGGTGCAACGAAGACCTGTGTCTTGATCGATGGAACAATTCGTCGAGTACCACTGGCCGAAATAGATATCGACACGCCTTTCTTCAAAGGGAAGGCCAAGGCCATATGCATGAGAAGGCCTTTATATGATGTAATAATTAGTAACATTCCTGGGGCCAGTTGGATCACGGGCCATAGGTAATGGAACAGAACTAGTGTAGAACATGATTCGCCTTAGGTCAGCGTACTGCTTAAAAGTAACTAGGGTTGTACAAACATAATTGTCAGTGGTCAAAATGAACGTTATAGACTGTCTAATAATTTTTAGTAACTGCGTGACTGATGGTGCTAGGATTTGGACTGGCATCATTTGTAATTTGTTGTTGTTGGCACTGAATTTGCTTGCAGTCATGTTACTTTGTATTTTGGTGCTTCGCTAGACTGATTTGGTGTAGTTGTATAGAACTAAGACTAGCCTGCTGTAAAGAATTTATTGCATAATCGTGTTTAGTTTGCCTAGCTGGTGCACTTTGTATAGGCCTGCTATAGACTTCACGCTATTCGTCTTGTTTAAGAGTGATAATTCTTGTCTCGAATGTTCACTCTTCGAAAAGGGAAAGTCTTGTGACGAATAGCCGATGTAATTAGTAGTCGTTTGGCCCTGAAAGAGCGATTAGGTCCTTTGCACCTGCAAATAGGTGATTCTGAGTGCGCGCCTCGTTGAAGGATATATGTATATATATATATATATATATGTAGGCCTAGATATAATTGTGACCAATTACTGATCAGGGCAGGTGGTCCACCGGAAGTGTGGGCGGTAGAAAACGCGGGAGCGGATTAAGTTGAATCAGGGGAGTTGAGGTTTAGCTCTTGTCTTAGTAAGACGGTTTGTCGAGGACAGTAGGCCGATGTTACGTCTCGACGGACTGAGATTAACAACCGTGTTTAATATAGTGTCAATAGTGAACTTTCTTAGATTTGCGCTGATGTACGTTATTGAATCTTCGTTTGTTGAAATAAAACTTCGAAAAATCTTCACACCAGGTACCCTGACTGTGCCCTCGTTTTGACCCTGGCATTTGGAGATAGGCTAAAGACCCCTGATCTAAAACAAAAGCGTTTAACATTTACAAGAACCAGAGTTTGCTTTTAATTGTAACATAATGTCTAATGGAGTCGTGTAGAACTTTAATCTTTGGCAATAAGCTCCTACATAGGCTATGTTTAGCCTATACACAGTAGGCTAGGTCATAGTAACTCAATTTGGCCTACTGTCACTTTTAAAGTATTAAACATTGACGGCCGTAATGTGAGCACCATGCTCACAATGTGAGCACCATGCTCACAATGCGGTACGTCTGTAGTGCTCAAATTACGGTGCGCACCATGCTCACAATGTGAGCACCATGCTCACAATGCGGTACGTCTGTAGTGCTCACATTACGGTACAAGCAGTCGTCATAAGAAAAAATTCCTTAAAATTAAACGGCATCAGATAAATCTTTTATTATCGCTCACTGGTAAAGTGGACATGATACACATCTTAACAATGCCAGTAGTAATATCATGGCTAAATATACGACCAAGTTATCGATTATTTACGAAAAAAGCAATATAAGATAATTCATATCATTTTATTATAAAACAGTCACATTCTGTGAAAAAAATGCCAACAAATCTCTTTTAACGTTTTCGGACATCCTTGTTGTTACTACTACGGATATTCACTGAGTGGCGCCACCGTCTTTGATAATTACGTGAAATTTTCAAAGGTGCTCACATTTGGGGGGTGCTCACCCTTGGGTACTTTACCCTATAATCATGACAATTATTACAACTATCATTCATTGTCCGAACTCCAGCTAATTTGCGCCTATCGCAACTTCTTTCAACTATTAGAAGTCCTGCAGTTATTTATGTGCAATCGTGCACAATATGCACAGTTAGTTGTTGAACAAAAGACAATTATCATGTACAAAGATAAGTTCATGTGGGTCATTTTGTGACGTCGAGGACACAACAATCGACTCGACTTGTCAAAACAAACGATCGACTCGACTTGTCAAAACAAACGATCGACTCGACTTGTCAAAACAAACGATCGACTCGACTTGTCAAAACAAACGATCGACTCGACTTGTCAAAACAAACGATCGACTCGACTTGTCAAAACAAACGATCGACTCGACTTGCAAGTCGATCGAGTTGAAGATTTTTCGACCGACTCGACTGGGCCGAGTTACGACCGATTTGATCGACTTACTCGATCGATCGATCGATCACGGAGCATAAGCATTAGTTGTAGCAGTTTTCGGTTGTCACGAGGCTGTTGATCATGCAGCTGTTGTTCACAGAATAAATGACTTCGTCTCCAACATCGATGAGCTCAGATGAGACACTATCATCGTAGAAAGCATCTTCGCATCACTGTCATAGAGACCGTTTGAAGACAAGGACTTCTGGGTGAATGGCTTGTACCATATAAATTCTAAAGGTGGCAGCCAATACAAGTTCCATGATATTGCGTCGAAAGCCGAATTGTTGAAGAAACCGGCCCAGTATTATACCTCGTGATCGAGCGATCACGCGGGATACAACACACACGAAATTATAGATCTGAAATTTCACTTACCAGTTCAGTTACAGTCTGACAGTTTGAGGAAGAGTGTTCAATTGAAATTCATGAGTTATTTAGGTATTGGAATATAAGAATGCAGCCGTCGTCAGCAATTTTGGCCAAGAGACTACAGTTCAAGTCGGCAACAGTCATAATAATAAATAATAATAACAGTGACAATTTATTTGGCGCCGTAACACAGCCATGCCGTTTCAAGGGCGCCTCACAGTCAACTAACAGCAGGGTAGGCCTTAGAGAACAAATATGTCTTGAGTCCGGATTTGAAGGGGTCAATTGTGTTAGCCGCTCGCAGGGAAGGAGGAAGACCGTTCCAGTATCGGGGGCCGGCCGCAGAGAAAGCGCGATCGCCAAAGAGGGTTCTCATCCGTCTTACGCGAAGATCGCTTTTCTCAAGCGATCGGAGTCGCAACCAGAAGGCGGAAGAATGCGTCCCGATGCGGTAATCGCGCAAATACTCAGTCAATGAAGTCGATCGTTTATTTGCCAAGTCGATCGAGTCGATCGTCGGCCGAGCCAAGTCGATCTTAGCACTCGACTCGATCGATCACGGGGTATTATACCCAGTAGATGCTCAAGAATGAACCTGATTGTCGGCATGCAGTGTTAGAGCTGGTTGTGTCATAACCGGGTCTTTTCCGAGATACGCAGGACGTTTCAATAATAATAATAATAATAATAATAATAATAATAATAATAATAATAATAATAATAATAATAATAATAATAATAATAATAATAATAATAATAATAATAATAATAATAACAATTTATATGGCGCCGTAACACAGCGCCTCACAGTCAACTAACAGCAGGGTAGGCCTTCGAAAACAAATATGTCTTGAGTCCGGATTTGAAGGAGTCAATTGTGTTAGCCGCTCGCAGGGCAGGAGGAAGACCGTTCCAGCATCTGGGGCCGGCCGCCGAGAAAGCGCGGTCGCTAAAGAGGGTTCTCATCCGTCTTACGCGAAGATCGCTTTTCTCAAGCGATCTGAGTCGCAACCAGGAGGCGGAGGAATGCGTCCCGATGCGGTAATCGCGCAAATACGCGCGGCCCCATGAAGTGACTTGTAAACCAACAAACAGATTTTAAACTCAATACGTAGAGGGACCGATAGCAGGTGCAGAACATCACGGAGGAGAACACAGTGGCGTAACGAAGGGGGTGGGGGTAGAAGGGCAACCGCCCCCGGGCGCAGCACAAGGAAGGCGCAAGATTAGCGTTGAATGGCACACAGTACTATGACAAGAACGATTCAAAATTTTAAAATATTTAAAAGGGGCGCAGTCATTAACTCCTGCCCCAGGGCGCTGAAACCCTTCATTACGCCACTGGGAGAACATCATGACGGCTCTGTCTCACAGTCCACATAATTCATTGATGGCTGCCAGTTCTGATGATATAACACCTTTGGCACCCTCGTTTCGTGGCAGGGTAGCAGTACTCATGCTGTGACGTGGTCAGATTCAGACTGACTTTCTTTTGAGTCGGTGCTGCTCTTTAGCACAAATTCATCTCACTTTCTTTAACTGTCTTTCTCAAACTGGGATCGCCATAGCCTCCTCTGCAACGTCTTCTCTTTCTCCCTCTGCTTCTGCTCTTGTTTCAGCAGCGCCTTGTCGACTCCTGTCATGCAGTTAGTCATTTACTAAAATGCACTTATACGTTTTTGGCAAGAAACACTCAAATGGTGAAGTTTATGAAAGTTCATACCATACGGACGTTGTCTCTTACGTTAGTAGGCCTACATACAGAGCCGTTTTAAAAAGTTTGGGGGCCCTAGGCACAAACCCTAACCGTCAATGTTACCAGACTTTCGCCTCAATCTTTCAGTCTCAGATATATAGGGTAGGCCTATTGCATTGATGCATTGCATGTTCATAATATTATGTCATTTTGTTAAATTTATTAATATAGTAATAAACTGCTAACACAGCTAACACAGCAATCTTTGTAGGCTATTACAAGTGTAAAATAAATGTTTAGTTTAATATACGTTAAAAGTTTTATTGTCAATTTGTTATATAAAATAACTGAGTGAGATTGTAATGGGTAAATGTTTGGTATAGGCTACATGGATTGTCAGGGCATTTTTTAACAAACATCGCTTTCGTGTTTTGCTCTTAGCAAAGTCTCTTGTATATTATCATCAAAATTCAAAGACTCCAAGTCTCCAACACATCATGACGGACAGGCAGTTTAATCGTTCTTGCAACATACGGCTGCGAAGCTCGTTCTTGGTTAATTTAAGTTTTGAGAAAGAACTTTCACCGGCAGGCTACAGTTTGTTGCCATCATTGACAGAAACATTCTTGTTGCAATTTCAACGTTTGGAAACATTGATTTCAGACTGTCATTCTTTATCATGGCATATCATTATTGACATAGGCCTAGATGGCACTGATGCTTTGCATATGACACTGACTTTATAGTATTTCAGGTGTTCACATCCTGTAGGCTAATTAGTTCGTCAAGATCTTGAGGATAGAACTTTGCAAACGTTTCAAATTATTCTGTTATTTGTTCAACATTCAAATGGACCATTAAGAATGTAAATTTACTGCTGATTTCTTCATAAATTTCTCCACGTCTGTTTAGTTTATTGAGTCGGTGATTGGCAAGTAGGTCTGAATTCTACATTTTGTGCTCGCATCCATAACACTGTGTCATTTGCAGGGCTATCCAGAAATGATTAGGCTACGCTTTGTTATAATTTGAAATTTAAAGCAATTTATAAAATGATAGATTATAGGACTGAGAGAG
This sequence comes from Aporrectodea caliginosa, assembly GCA_020284085.1. Lineage (NCBI taxonomy): Eukaryota > Metazoa > Annelida > Clitellata > Crassiclitellata > Lumbricidae > Aporrectodea > Aporrectodea caliginosa. The sequence continues at coordinate 1,685,240 of JACEVL010000163.1, forward strand.
ATTTCATATTAAAAATTAATATTAATTTACCAAGACATAAAAAATTTATTGATATTTTTCCAGGTAGGCTAGATTATAAGAGAAAATGTAGGCCTATAGTTCTGCTCATCTATATATCCATCGACGTATATTCGTATAATATACGTCGATGTCTATAGCGTTGCAAAAAGCCATCGATATCTATATTTAGAAAAAAAAATTTGATGAAATGTAGTGTAACGATTCATCACACTACAATTCATTGCATTACATTGCTTTGCATTGTAGAATTTAATAAAATATAGTATAGTGTAGAGAGAACAGAGTCAAATCAACAATTGCAGTGAAAACGTATACTCAGTACTAGATTAAGCAGGTATGTCACCACTGCTTTACACCGTCTGATCTTCCCACTGACACCGAACAGTCAGTGTACTCATTACAGCTGAGCTGGCTAGGCAACGAAGGTGGAGCAGAAATCACAAAACAATTATTCTGTTCTAAATGTAGATATCGATGCAAAAAGCAGACGAGTGAAAGCAAACAAAATATACAGGGAGCTGCGTGGGTAGCGTGCGCCATGCGTTAAAATTATTGATTTACTTCAGTCTAACTTCTACAGCGCTCTGCGAAAACTGCGCTTATCACCAATAATTATAGTTACAGTAACTAAAATGCAAACATTTGTTTAATATTGCTCTTACTTCGCAGAATTTTTAGAACGTGTAGGCTAATATTGTTCAGTAATATTATCGTATTGTTATTACGTGGTCGCGATGTAGTTTTTGTTTTTGGGCCGCCGCGGGGCCCCTCTGTTGCGCGGGGCCCTAGGCACGTGCCTCGCGTGCCTAGGCCTTAAAACGGCACTGCCTACATAGTAAACTTAGGCCGCTATGAATGACCTCTATAAAATGGAGATCGATCTGCTTCAAATTTGACACAAAATGTTTTTGCTAAAATGAAACTATTTGGGAGGTTGAGAGTGACAGATTTCGAAAATGAGAAAATAAGGGTATATATCCTTAATTGCCCATATATATATATATATATATATATATATATATATATATATATATATATATATATATATATATATTGTCATGTCAATATATTGTTAGCCTATATATTTATAATATATATAAATTGGATGTATATAAATTGCATGTATATGAACAAGTATTGAGTAATTCAATTTTTCCGCCGCTTTAGTTTTTAACCCATCTGTGGGACTAAGGTTCTGTACGGCAGAAAACAAAAAGATTAAAAAGCTTCTGACTGCTTCTGCGAATGCGGATTTATTTCTCCAGACTACAGCGCGGACACTGAATCGGAGTTTCACGCCAAAGCGCATGAGCAATTGCGAGTGAAGGACTTGCCCAGGGTCCCTACGCGGCAGCTTGAGGTGGATTTGAATCCGCAACCCTTCCGGCTGCAAGGCACCGAACATACCCATACACCACCGCGCCACACGATATCACGCAGGTGATATTTTACTAAGAGTAGAATCAACAGTTGTACTGTGGTAAATCAGCAAAAGTAATTCGATGTTCCTTATATTACAAGTTCTAACAATTCTGCAAAGTAAGAGCAATATTAAACAAACTTCTGCATTTTTAGTTACTGTAACTATAATTATTGGTGATAAGCGCAGTTTTCGCACAGCGCTGTAGAAGTTAGACTGAAGTAAATCAATCATTTTAACGCATGGCGCACGCTACCCACACAGCTCTCTGTATATTTTGTTTGCTTTCACTCGTCTGCTTTTTGCAACGATAATAGACATCGACGTACAGTATATTATACGTCGATGGCTATCAGTGTGATTCTCGTTAACGATAACGATAACGAAAATGTTCGTTAACGAAAATAAAATGATTTCGTTAACGATAACTATAACTATAACTAAAAAATATCATTAACTATAACTATAACTATAACGAAAATAACAATAACGAAAATTCATCTTTATTTTCGTTAATACAAAATTAAAAATAGGAAGTGCAAAATGGATGATTCGACATAAATGAGAACGAAAAATGCGATATTTTTATTATGCAATTTGTCAGTTACTTTGGAAACTCGTGTATTCGTGAAGCTGAATGCATCCATGCCTCAAAGGCTTTCACAGCTCTGAGCAAATTGTTAAACAGCATGTTAATACGCACAACTTTACTTATAGCCTTAATTATTGTAACTAAGTAGTAACTAAAATTAACTAAAATAAAAATCCATTAACTATAACTATAACTATAACTAAAAAATACTACTAACTATAACTATAACTATAACTAAAATAAAAAACCATTAACTATAACTGTAACTATAACTAAAATAAAATCTGTAAGGAGAATCACACTGATGGCTATAGATGAGCAGAACCTACATTTTCTCCGTTATCCCGTAGTTTAGGTTGGTAAATTATTTGAATATCTTCAATGCCGTACTTCACGTTAGTAAGTAAGCAGTCTACCTATGTCCATGATAACTATCATCAATCCCGCTTCCATTTCATTAAGAAATTTTTTTAATCAATCCAGCTTCCATTTCATGAAAAAAATGACCCAACTTCTATTTAACCAAACAAATATTTTTCATCAATGGAACTTTTATTTAGGCAAATAACTATTCTCATGGGTCCAGCTTCTACTTACGGAAACAATTATTTTCTTCAATCGAGCTTCTATTGCATCAAAAACTTAGTTTCATCAATCCAGCTTCTAGTTACGGTAAAAATTATTTCCACTAATCCAACTTCTATTTAAAAACATAAATGGTTTCATCAATCCCACTTTCATTTAGGAAATCCATTTTTTTCATCAATCCAGCTTCCATTTTAATTTGACGATATAAAAGAATTTACCAACCTAAACTACGGGTTTACCCATTTTCTCTTATAAATTTTTTATGTCTTGGTAAATTAATATTAATTTTTAATATGAAATCTCTCTCAGTCCTATAATCTAGGCCCTATCATTTTCTAAATTGTTTTAAATTTCAAATTATAACAAAGCGTAGCCTAATCATTTCTGGATACCTCTGCAAATGACATTGTTATCAGTGTTATGGATGCGAGCACAAAATGTAGAATTCAGACCTACTTGCCAATCATCCACTCAATGAACTAAACAGACGTGGAGAAATTTATGAAGAAATCAGCAGCAGATTTACATTCTTAATGGTCCATTCTGTCAACTTTCTTTACATTCTTAATGGTCCATTCTGTCAACTTTCTATTTTCAATAAACGAAATTATATATTTGAATGTTGAACGAATAACAGAATAATTTGAAACGTTTGCAAAGTTCTATCCTCAAGATCTTGACCGACAAGAACTAATTAGCCTACAGAATGTGAACACCTGAAATACTATATGTCTGTGTCATTTGCAAAGCATCAGTTCCATCTATGTCAATAATGATATGCCCTGATAAAGAATGACAGTCTGGAATCAATGTCTCCAAACGTTGAAATTGCAATAAGAATGTTTTTGTCAATGATGGCAACAAACTGTAGCCTGCCGGTGAAAGTTCTTTCTCGAAACTTAAATTAATCAAGAACGAGCTTCGCAGCCGTATGATGCAAGAACGATTAAACTGCCTTTCCGTCGTGATCATAGAATCAGATGTGTTGGAGACTTGGAGTCTTTGAATTTTGATGATATTATAAAAGAGTTTGCTGAGAGCAAAACACGAAAGCGATGTTTGTTAAAAAATGCCCTGACAATCCATGTAGCCTATAGCAAACCTTTACCCATTACAATCTCACTTTCAGTTGTTTTATATAACAAATTGACAATAAGAATTTTTTAACGTTTATTAAACTAAACATTTATTTTACACTTGTAGTAGCCTACAAAGATTGCTGTGTTAACAGTTTATTACTATATTAATAAATTTAACAAATGACATATGCACATGCAATGCATTAATGCAATACCCTATATCTGAGACTGAGAGATTGAGGCGAAAGTCTGGTAGCATTGAAGGTTAGGGTTTGTGCCTAGGGCCCCCAAACTCCTTAAAACGGCTCTGGTAATATTGTTCAGTAATATTATCGTATTGTTATTACGTGGTCGCGATGTAGTTTTTGTGTTTGGGTCGCCGCGGGGCCCCCTGTTGCGCGGGGCCCTAGGCACGTGCCTCGCGTGCCTAGGCCTTAAAACGGCACTGTGTTCTGTTAGACGTACTCCGAGTCTCCGATGAATATAAGAACTATTGACGTATCTGAAATAATTTACCTTTTGATGTTTAGTTCAATTTCCGTGCGCGTTATCCAACTTCAGCGTCTCATAAGTAGCTCTGTTGAATCGACATATAGTTCAAGATGCAAAACACGTGGCAGTTCATACTGTTAGGACGTTGCGCTTAAACTGTTTTCGGTTATACGTGACAGTACTTTCTATGTACCTTCATTACGCACTACAAACTGCATATCGCGACAGTGGCTTTAGTAAGCCACAGAATAGCAGTAATTTGTGTTCCGAGAGCGCAATTAACCGACCAAATCCCTGTTGAACTCTGCCCTCGAATATTTACTTCTCGCTGATTGTAGGCGTTGCCGTCGGTAAAATAGATTTACGTTATACTTCACTGTTAGCCTTCGCTACTTAACTGGAGCAATAAAATTCAATAAATTGATATAAAACGCTTTGCCTGATCAAGTACTATTCATACTTGACTTAAGGTACACATTCATTCGAATTAGTTAACCGTGATTAAATATTGTAATTAAAACCTGCTAATTAGCCTGCGACTCAGCCGTTTCACTACGTGCTCGAGAATTCCTGTATCTTGAGGGAACATTGCCACCGAATGACTTCATGCCGAGGTACTAGTAGAGTTTACTTTCGTCAGAAGGAATGTCAGTATTGGAGTACCGTTGCCTGAGCGATGGCGCTCTACCATAAACCGTCTCTCCAACTCCTGCGGACTGTTACAGTAGGATGTCACATTGGAGACGCTCTTCTCCTTGGAAGTCCTGTGCCAGTTGCTGCTGTCGTCGCCATCGAAGACAACTGACCTCGACCCTCTGCCACCGTTTCTCGTGAAGGACTTAGTAAATTAATGTTCTCCCTTTTGACTGTTGTTGTGTTATAATTCTTTGGTTGAGGGGTCGCATCCCACTTATCAGCACGGACTGTCGCTTTGCCATCTCCTTTATGTTATTGTCATGGCATCTTTATCAACTTACATTGTTAACGAAGATAATCAAGATATATGTTCCTATGCAGCTAATAAAATATATTGAGGATAACTCTCTTTTACCCACATAACAATCGAAATTGAGAGAATTACACACCACCGGGTCTCTAATTGAACGCATTCTTCTGGCACTTCAGGGCTTTTGAGCGAGGGTATGTCACTCTTCTCGTCACTTTTGACTGAGCATGACCCTCTACATTGTTCACCATGACATTCTTTTGGAGCGCCCTGAAAAGTTGTTCGGTGTCTTGGATCGCCCTTTGTAATGGCTCCAATCATTCCTACTGGTTGCACTCAGGCAGTGACCTTTGGTCCCATACGGTCTGACTGCTCGATGGTCTCCCTTGGTCTTCACAGGGTTCCATCTTTTGTCCCGTGCCATAGCCTATACACCGCTGATTAAGCCTTGTTCTTGTTCTGTGGGGTCGCGGCTTATCAATGTGTTAATAAAGAAATATTGTCTTGCTCAGGGAACCAGAAGGAGAGCCATTGACTGCATTAAAATCTCAAGATCTCAAGATCTCAAGTGACACAGTACGTGGTGGCAAATTCGCAAGGTTTAATGGACCAAGAAAATTATATGCGAAGCCTAATGTAACTGAGGTGTGTCGATTATTTTGTCCTCTTAAGTTGATATTCAATGCAAAGTCAAGAGCTTTATTGTGTCTGTAGTCTAACGATCTTAGCCTGTAATAAAATGTTTCAAGATGCACCTTGGGTGTCGAGAATCTTTCGTTACCATTTGTAGTGGCCGGTCTGCCTGTAACGTGTATGGACATAATATTTGTTTGCATAGTACTCTGAAGCTAAGCCTTAATAGTGCACTAGTGCATCTATTACATGTAGCCTAACCCCTGGGTTAAGCTACATGTAATAGATGCACTAGTGCACTATTAAGGCTTAGACACTTAAGTTAAAACGATGCAAAGAAGTCAAACGCGGAGAGTATAGGCCTACGCCTTAAAACTACTTTATTTCACTGCTTAAATATCTCTACGTGAGACAGGTCTACTTCCTAAATCGTTATTTGAGAGACCATCTGTCTAGGCCTATGTTGTGAGTTGTATTACGCTGTCTTTAGGAAACTGAAGCCTCTCAAATATGACATCACGATGTCTTGTTTTCTCAACTATACGCCGCAGTCGATCGATTCGTATGCTACGATAGACTTGGCTCGGCCGACGATCGACTCGGCATCTTCGACTCGCCGACCTTTTCCAAGTCGGCAATGGTCGATCATTTATTTGACAAGTCGATTGAGTCGACGAAACCTTTCGACGACTCGATCGACTTGGCAAGTAAACGATCGACTCGATCGACCTTTGCCGACTTGGACTGTAGTCTCTTAGTCAAAATTGCTGGCGGCTGTTGCTTTCTTATATTCCAGTACCTAAATTACTCATGAATTTCAATTGCACACTCTTCCTCAAACTGTAATTGACTGTTAAGTAACATTTAAGGTATTATAATGATATCGTGTTTGCCTTTGGTTGACTTGACCTCTCACCATACGTAATTTAACTAATATTTCAAAAAAATATAGAATATTCTTCAATTCAGCAGTTGCCTATGAATTTGCCATAATTTGCAAAGTAGTAATCCGATTTTGATGCCGTTTGCTTTATTTGATACAGAATATAGCCCGCTATTGCCCAGCAAATTGTAGTATAATCAAGTTATGGATTATGAGGACTTTGATGACACGAATATTCTGAAAATTTTATTCGATTTTCTTACTCTATAGGCCTACTAATGAAAGAATCAAACGAGCATAGGACTTCAGTTTGAAAAAAGATATTTGAATTCTGTATAAAGTAGGCTATTTAGAAGCAAATTAATTGTAGAATGACTTAATAAAAAGACCAGAAACCGACATGTGACGGGTTTTGACCCCTGGCGTCACATATCTCTCTGTTCAAAATTACACTACGGTCTCATCTTATCACCTAGTGCTCATTAAATTTATCAGTCTTAGTTAACTACTGTTGTAGTTAGGAATTGCTATGTTATATCTCCCCTCAAAGTCCGACTCACACCTCAACGTGGTGAGGGGGTGGCAACAGTCAGTAGGGGAGTGCCTGCTGAGGCTATGCCATCAGTGGTGAAGGTCTTGGCCGAAGTACCACCTTAGGGCGCTACGCGAGGTGGACAGGCTCAGCAGGAACCCTGAAAAAGCTGGCAAACGTGGGCAGCATCGCCGCCTTTGATACCACATGTGGATAACAGAGCCAGTCCTAAGCCTGGAACTCTCTTTAAGGGAGAAGCGCGAAGGTCGAACGGATGGGTGCAGATACTCCGTTCGTAAAGGAAAAATACGAATTAAATCCAGTGTAAGCATTGGACTCCTAAAGGGCCTCGGCCCTTGGATCCGATGCAAGCGTTGGACACCTACGGGCCTTCGGCCCATGGATCCTGATGATGATGATGTTATATCTCATACTTGTGTTTCAATTGTTCTGCCAAAAAATGTGCCTCTGTCACAGGTGGCCCATTAGCGGGACCTAAGTCCTTTAGGGTCGAATTCCTTTTGATCCCCTTGCAGCTTGTCTGTTTTTTTCTCTTTTGTACTTGCTTTTCGTTGTTTTATACTTGGGTTCAATAAAAGTTATGGTTATGGTTATGTAAGAATTCAGCCTCGTTGTGTCAGCTTGATAATTTTCAATAAACGCATATTGATTGATTGAATCCGTCGACTTGATCAGCTAGGCAGCTATGCTAAAAGTGAATCTCCTACAGTAAGTTACAGAAATTACTACTAGATCAACAAATAAGATGGCAGTAGACTAGTAGAGGACATGTAGTGCCTATTATTGCATCCGCTCCTGAGTAGTAAAATTGAAGCGTGCTATATAAATCTTCGAAATGAATTACAGCTAGTTCAAGAAACCTGAAACGGCTCAAGATTACTGAAGTTAGTTACTAAAACATAATAAATAAGCAAAAATATCCTCTGTCATTGTCTAATTTCAGTTTATTGTCTCACTTCTGTTATTGTCTAATTTTGTACATAAATATCCGCAATGATTTGCACAATGATTTTTGCAAACTGTTATTCAATTTTTTAACAATAGCGCATCTGAAATTAAAATACTGCAGCATAAAGTATAAAGTAATATCACATTTTCGCATCATAAGTAGTCCTAAACGAAATTGTATAGCAATTATGTCAAAAAGAATTATAGTAGCCGCTACTTAATTAGTCTGTTCTTCGATACAACATGGTATGCAGTATAGCGCGCAAAGCATCGCCTCGACCCATCTAGTCAGAAGATGAACAAAACCCCTTCTGGTGATTAGTTGCAGAACCAAGTCAAAATAAATATGCTTGCCTAAACAATACAATACGTCTATTAAATTAAGCTTGTATGCCATAATGCCAATGACGCTAATGCAAGTCAGTAAAAGAAATATTTGAATGAGAATTATGCCAAACTGTTGCACCAAATACAGCAAACATTTTATACTTAGACGACTGTGGCTGAATTGTGGGCTATGTAAAAATGGCTATTTCCTCCATTAAACAATTTTATCATTTGCATTTTAAGCTTCCGAGTTTTAAATGTTAATCTTTTATAGCAATTATAGGTTTATACTTTTGCTGTGTTAATATTACGGTGCATTAGCGATATAAAGTAAGAAGATATAGTGTAACATTAAGCTGCTGTTACTAAGAGGACCCGCTTACTCTTGGGCACAGCAAATCCCAACGAATTTAGTGGCTCAGGACAGTTTCTTTAGAAGAATGAGTCGTCTTCTGGTATTTTATAAATACGTGTCGCGTTTTCTCTTTTCATTCCTCCGATGTTCAACCGCGGCATTTTGAATTCGCTTTCCTGGAATTCTATCTTCGTTAGGTCGAAGGCCAGAGCAGGGTCGTTGGGTTCATACTCGAATACTAATTGATCAGTGGAAGTGGTTTCTGCTTCTGCGCTGATCGGTTGTCTGTGTAAGCTGTTGTCATCCGATTCTGCAGATGGGACAACTACATCATCTTCTACTTCTACTTCTACTCCGAACTGTGGCAGATAATCTGGTTCGTCGAAGTCTTTCTCTGCTTCTTCCTTGATGTTCTCATCATCCGTGAGCTTCTTCCGACGCTGTTCCACTTCATTTGTCTTCCTCTTCCTCATTACGCTGAATGCAACCACAAGGCTGATGATCGCTACAGCTAGGACTCCAGCGGCGACACTCAATCCAATGATCAGATCCTTGTCGACAGGTGCCAAAACTGGTATAGGTCCTACCTTATATTTAAGGCAGTATGCATGCATAGTGTAAGTACTCAAGTTTACCTGCATAATTCAACAAACGAGCGGACAAACACAGTTAAGCAGACTTTAGCCATTATTGTACCATACTATATGTAAGTTCTACACATAAATGAGGAAAACGACAGAAACAATCTAGCATTGTTAGACCTAGTACAGATGGGCGCCTTGCAGGCTGCCATACGGTTAAATTCGACTCCTGTTAAACTTGGTATAATCTGTTACTATTATATTAACTAACTGAGTACTTGTCAATTTCAATTAATAAGCGAATATTATTATTATTTTTTTTTGCCCGAGGTAGTTCTATTCCCTCAGGCTATGAAAACTATGTCCGAAGACGTGGGGTCTGGAACGGCCGTTCACTCAACAAGTTCTTGCTGCTCAAAGGTGCCTCTGAAGGCAACGGCGTTATTATTATTATTATTATTATTATTATTATTATTATTATTATTATTATTATTATTATTATTATTATTATTATTTTACAAAAAGGGCAATAGAGTCATAGAATTGGCTAAGTATGCATTTAAATCAATTTCAATACATAATTTTGACGAATCTATTTTAGGTGATCGACAAACTGTAATAAATTGGGACCCTGTCCTTCTGCACTAGAAAATTCCTACCGGTCCGTGACACTGAAAAGTTAATTTTGCCGGTTCGTGACACTGAAAAGTTTGGGAAGCACTGCAGTAGAGGACATGTAGTGCCTATTATTCTAAGGTGAAGGACTTGACAAACCTGCTATCCGCGGTGGAAGTCAGAGAGGCCGGAAGTGTAAGCTAAAATGCGCGTCATATGCTCAGACCTCTATCCATCTCTTACGGAGGAATAAGACTTAAAGCCATTGCGTTACTGATAGTTTCAAGTTTAGGATGTCTATAAATCTTTGCTCAGGTCAAGCTCACAATGCCCAGGGTATCCACTATCCATGTGAGGGGCACGTCTGACAATGGGGTAGGATAAGAATGCAATGCTTACTCATGAATGCCAATCATGGTAATCCAACCGTTAATTCAGAATCTTTGGCTTACATTTCCTCATCCATTCGAGAGGTATGTGTCGAGGAAGCAGGCATATAAGTTTTGTTTACTCTTTTAGATTTAAAATAATATGTGCAACTTCAAGTAAATTGATTGGAAGTTTCATATTTAAAAAGGCTATTTCTAAATATGTAGCCTGCTGCTACAGCTATGATGTTGGTAATCTATAAGGCGATAAAAATTCATTTCTTAAATTTTTAAATTTAAGCTACAAGGCCGTTGACATTACACTGCACTGCAATGTAAGTAGGTAACATGAAGTGTAGTCATATAAAGCGAAAAATCCTTTGAACTATTATTACCAGCGTCAACATTAAAAAATGAACTTGCCAGAACTCTGAAAGTGTCTTTTTCGCATTGTGATTGAACGCCTGTTCCAGAAGGCGGTTCGGGTGGTGGAAGGCACCTGAGAAGGTTGTCGGTTAAAGAGATAACTTCGCAACTGGCATTTCCAACAGATACTCTGTAGTCCGTTATACTAGCGGCTTGTATAAAACCGCTTCCCTGAAATATTTGATTGATTGAAGCCTTCATTGAACACATCACAGTTGTCGATTCATAATGCGTTCTATAGGCCTACAGTGTGTCCATTGCTGTCATAAAGTAAAACTGGTGCGACATGATGTCCGCTAAGTGGTGACTGGTGAGCTTAATATTATTGCTTAGAAATGAGGCAGCAATACTGGCTGTCGGTCTATTGTGACTTAAAGAATTACACATTAAGCCTGATCAAAGATTAAACTAAACTCATACAATTAATTCGAGATTAAATTAACAGCATAGACTTTAGTCACGTTTAAATAAAATGAACTTTCTTTTTTGAAGGTCAAATATATGGTATTTCACATATTTAACACACTCGCACTATTATGCCCTGTAATACTGGTTGATGCAATTGTCTGAAACAGCCTACGACTAGGAAAGGATTCCAACTTTTTACCGAAATATGGTATAATAATTGAAATGTAGCGACATAATAAAAAGCCCCACATGCGATCCATTCTCAAATTATTCTCATATTATAATGGGACCCTTATATGATCCATATTAGGCCCATAAAATGTTTGTGAACATGCTGTCAAGATATGGCATATGATTAGGTCTTCGTTGAGTGCATAGTTGAATCTATTGATACGGCTGCAATTGACTCATGATCACTCACACTTATTGTAATCGTGCTACTTTTTGTTGGGTCGAAGTCCACAATTCGTTCTTGATTCACACGCACAGGGTTCTGTGTCACTAAGACGAACACAATATTTGGAAGCGATTTACTGGTGTTCTCGTAAGTTGGCAGAGCGTCCAAGATAAATGCGAGGAAAAGCTCGCATGTGTTATTTGTTGCGGGGTCGTTGATGGTGGCCAAGGGTTCTCGCTTTATTCTTCGATGTTCGATTGGATAAGGATCTCGCAAGCTGCGTTTTCTTTGGTTTGTTTGATTCTGTAGAAACTCTTTTGGTACGGCATCATCGGGCATCTTGCAAGTCATCTGTGTCTCTTTCGCAGATGCGCATTTCTAAAACACAAAATAAGATGAAAACGAATTCAGAAGCACCAATAACTTCATTGCATCAGAATATTTTCGAGCTGTGTAAAAACAATGTCTATATTTCTATTTCTAAATATGTAGCCTGTTGCTACAGCTATGATGTTGGTAATCTATACGGAAACAGTTGTTATCGAAGTGCTTCAAAATTAAGGTGTATATATATATATATATATATATATATATATATATATATATATATATATATTGTTCGTTTACTCACGTACATGTTGTCACACCTCAACAAGTTAAACTACATGCATAAGATACCTGGAAGTTGGATTGATTAAACTAATTCTTTGCTTAAATAGAAGCTGGATTGATGGAAATAATTGTTTCCGTAAATAGAAACTGAAATGATCAAAGTAGGTCCTTGCTTCAATAGAAGCTGGATCGATAAAAATAATTGTTTCCAGAAATACCAGATGCCTTTATGAGAATAATTCTTTGCTTAGATAGAAGTAATTTTTTCATGAAATGGAGCTGGATTGATGACAGTTATCATCGACGTTGGTAGACTGCTTACTTACCAACGTCAAATGCGGCTCTGAAGACAATTTGGCAACGTAAACCACGGGATAACCATCAACCGATATAAAATATACAGACGCGGAGGCTATCTTTGTGGTGAGGCTATACCTCTCAATCGACGTCGTATTCCACTTATTTAATCAAATCGACCTCAACTGACATTACAAGCTGTTTCAAATTTCAATCACATTTGGTTAATCCCTGATTCTACTGCGGTTATGTTTAATAATCCCTTCATTGACACCTGATTGGATGCAGAATTACTAATCGTCTAAGTAGCGTAACTCTTCGTTTCCTGCCAGGTAGTCAACTTCTTTTTACTTCAGACGTAAACCGGGAAAGTGTTTAGCTCTACGTGTCGCATATTCAGTATCGTCTAAAATAATCCTAACTGTTAATCATTATTTAAATATATATTAATATATATTAATTTTTGCATATAACAAGGCATTAGATCATTATAATATATTCGCTACAAGGTCTCTGGCGGTCTTCACCGTCCTAAGAGGGAGGAGGCTATCGATAAGGGTGCGCGTCGAAGACTTGTAGATATCGAAGAGTTCTTCTCAGGAACGACCTTGCATCGTATAGACAGGTTATTGAAGAACGGAACGTTCAAAAGACCAGCTTGGAAGGCTTTACAATTAAAATTGCCTTTCGGTCTAGGTTTTCCATCCTCGCACATATCTGGCTGTATAAAGTGACTGTTTTTCACCGCTCGTTACCTCAAGCGTAGAGGTAACGAGAGGTGAAAAGCAGTAGACCATGATCTGAAAGGGACGGCGGTTCCACCTGGAGATCTTGAAGGACGCAGTAGTCTGTGGTAATAACCGCGTCCGACCAGCCTTCCAAGTCATGTGCTAGCTCATAGTCATGCTCAGTCAGCCTGAACTGAAGGATGAGGCCGCTGAATCATCAGCGTCCAACGAACCAGAGTCCTTGAGGTGGATGTTAAAGTCACCGGTGATCACTAGTTGACTGCTATAAGTGGCGAACACCTCCAGTAAGGATGCGAATTCAGAACAGAAGGCTGATGTTGGTGGCGGGGAAACTGGATGATAGATTGCAAGCAACGTCAATGGACTGACGGCATAAAATAGACATAAGATCTCAACGGTCATTGGTCAATCTGGTAGAGCAGTTACCGTGAGTTTAACGGTGTCTTTAAAATATACGACGATACCTCCATGATTACGAACTAGGGCCTCCTGTTCAGTATATTATGTCTCACGAGGTAGATCGTAGTACGAAAAGCCGGGTGGCGCCGCTCTGCACTCCAGTACTGTACATCCGATGAGGTGGAATGCCATTCAGTGACACCAAGAACTCCAGATAGTGAGCGATTATTGTGTTTGCAACGGATAGTGAGCGATTATTGTGTTTTGTTACCTAACGACCGAACGTTCCATACGGGTAATCGCACGCCGGTGGACTTCAAAGGCACAGGCTTAGTTGGTATGGCAACCGGAGTCGTAGACCTAGTCTAGCGTATATGTGAGGAAACGAACCATCCTTTCGTGATCCGGGCACCAGAGATTTAAGCTGAAGATTGTCTTCCGTGCATATCGCCCAACGAAAACGGAGCGCAAACAACCTATCAATGCGCAGAACATTGGTGTAAAGGGTAAATAGCGATATTGTATTGGATGGTGTAATTGTCTTTTCTTAGACAGTGGCGGGTCCAGTTCTGATGATAAGCTTCTGGACTGCTGTGGTCCATTTTTGCAGGTCTCGTTGGTCTCATCTGAATTTCATATCTTTAACGACGTCTTGGTATCAAATACGATCGGAACATCACAATATTTACATTTGCATAATGTCAACTTCAAAGCAAGCACACACTGTTGTGCACAATAGTGATAACTGAAACTAATAGCATTCTTTGCTGTTTTACAACTGTCAACTTAGTTTCTGTTGCCGTTGACTCTCATTCTTACACTGCTCTGATATGCTAATGCATAGTAAGTAGTCTAAGGATGAGTGGATTCACGTAATTGGCGTTCCTGTAGATTTTCTGACTTCGCAAAGAAGTTTCTAATTTAACAGAGTCTGAAGAGAAATTTGCATTTCGGTCGATCATTCACTAATCCTGGGAGCAACGATAGTTTAAATAGATTGTGAACCAACCTGAACCAGCACCAACCTGTTTAGTAATTGTTGTGTTCAGCATAGTTTTATTACGATCGTAGACTATTGTGGTAACTTCCATTGTAGGACTTTCCACGACATCCATATTGCTTCCTGTCACTGTCAACTCTATTCCGCCGCTGTAAGTATCATAAAATTTACACAAAAATACTATTACTTATTGGTATACTAGCATACAGTACAAATTCAAATGTGATATGCCTGTAGAAAATAGACCTATTTTTAAATATGACGTGTTCGTAGAGAGTAGGCTTACTCTTTATACGCACGTCAAAGTTAAAGAGTAAGCCCAACTTTTCTATTGGTACTTCAGCGATGCGGATGGATGGATATGCACTGACTACAGAAAAGACTTTAGAATACATGCAACATAATGATAATTGCAATTGCAACTCTGGGAATTTTTTTCCGGTGACATCAGCGAGACTGATAGAATTGGTTCTAGCAGGGCCGGATTAAGACTTCCGGGGGCCCTAAGCCAAGACCCGGTTTAAGACATCCGGGAGCCCCAAACCCCAAACATGGGCGTTCGGAGGGGGGAAGGGAGCATTTGCGCCCAGGATTTTGCAAATACTTAACAAATTACTTATTATCTTGGTGTTTAACAATGAATGGCCATGATTTTTTCAACAGTTTTATTTCTTATCCAAACTAGTCAAGATAACCTGAGAAACTTAAAATATATAAAAAATTGAAACTTTTAACAGTTTTGCGTTTGAAATAAGCGTTCAGAAATAGCTTAAAACGGATCCCAGAACGCTAACAACTGGCTCCATATCATGTCAAATGCTTCCAAAAGCATTGGCGGCTATTGGGATCCTCGTCAGACTCTTAATTGCGGAAGCGAGTACTGACGATGATGCGATAGGTTGCTTTCGGCATCCTGGTTTGTCCGATCCCAACGATTCAAAACTTTGACCCCCTAAAAAGAATTCTTTGACCCCCAAAACTTCTCGTGGACACCCATGATTATGTTCCGTTATACTAAATTTAGGTAATTTCAGAATTTTCACCGGCGTGCGACCGGTAACTGTGTCAACAATGTGTCAATATAGTCGACTCAGAGTGGGAAATATTAGATTTTTGCTTTGAGCCGCTGACGTGTGCCGTCGGTCGCTAGGGGCCCCTGTACAGACTGAGAGTGTGAATCTACAACTAGGGTCAGTATTCAGTAAGTAGTAACTAAAACTTACTAGCGCTAAATTATTTAAAATTAATTTAAATTTTATACAAAATTAGGAATTTGCTACAACAATTTGATTTAATTTCTCCGGACTTTGGGGGCCCCAAAACCTTGCGGGGCCCTAAGCCATGGCTTATTTGGCTTATAGGTTAATCCGGCACTGGGTTCTAGGACGTTTCGACGACAGTCAACGGTCAACACAGTCAACGGACTGTTCGCCAAGGACTATTCGTCAAGTGGACGTTTAGTCAACGGACGATTCGTCAACGGACTGTTCGTCCAGCGGAAAGTTACCGAACATTTAGGGATCAGATAATAGAAGAGGTTATAGATTCTATTTATTTTTCTGGTAATTTATCGTTATTTAAAATAAAATGAAAAAACTAAATTTGGGAGTAATACCACGTAGACAATGTATTTAATGAGATTTCTTTCTGCAATTGCTGAGTTTGCTATTTACAATGTTCAACTTTAAAGCTTAACTTACGCCGCTAGAAGTGTCTTTGGGTTGATATCGTCTATTTTAGGATTTCCTTTGTAAGTGAAAATCAAATCGGTAGTTTGGTTTGTGATGTTTTGAGGTCCAGTATACTCCACGATGACAAGCATGTCTTTGCCTGCATATGAGTCACTAGCACGAGGACTTCGGATAACTATGGAATCATTTTTGCTGTAAATACATACATGTCAAAGCATTCATAGGACCTTATCGATATAATGTAGTGGTCATTACTTTGTGCTGCAATCTATAAAATAGAGCACAGACTAGCAGTGGTGAATTACTGTTTATAATTATAAAAGACGGCTATTACACTGTAAGCATACTATTATAGTGTCTTCTTCTTTTGGTTCTCTGCCTTTCTAGGCAGGTTCGTACGTCCAGTGTCGCCATTCGTCACGTTGTCTGGCTCTCTCCTTCAACTTGCTGTAATCTTCCTCCATCATCCAGTCAAACGACATCATTCTCGGTCTTCCTCCTGTCTTCCTGTCCTCCATTCTTCCCTCAATTATAGTTCTTAGGAGGAAGTCTTTCCTCATATTGTGGCCCAACCATCTTCTCTGTCGGCTTCTGATTATTCCTATCAGGGATCTTTTTTCGTCCACCATTTGTAGTATCTCTTCATTTGTCCTGCGTTCCATCCAGCTGACTCTTTCCATTCTTCGCCATATCCACATCTCGAAGGCCTTTAATCTTTTGATGTCTTCCTTCCTCAGAGTCCACGTTTCAGAGCCGTATTGCATCACACTCCATATCATAGACTTGATAATTATTTTCTTCTGGTATACTAGCATACAGATTCTTATTTAACTTTCCTCTAATTAATTCCTTTCTTTTATAGAAGGCATCGTTTTCCATAGCTATTCTTTTCTTTATTTCTACATGACACTTTGTATTATTTGTGATTATACTTCCTAGGTAACATAATTTTCCGACTTGTTCCGGTTCCTTTCCATCTATAGTGATCTTTACTGTTCTTTCCTTTCCTTTCGTTTGCTTATGCTCATGATCTTTGTCTTTTTGATGTTTACTTTCATATCATATCCCTTCCAGATCTTATTTAGCAGATCCATCATTTTTTGTAGCCCTTTTGGCTACCTGCCAGCATTGCCTGGTCATCTGCGATTCTTAGTGCTTTTGTCAATCTTCCTCCTACCTTTACAACCTCCTTTACCTCTTCCATCGCCTCTCGTATTAATTCCTCAATGCAGATGTTAAAGCGTATTGGTTACAGTGGGCACCCTTGTCGTAGCCCTCTACCTATCATTCCTGGTTCTGAAAATTCTCCTTCTATTTTTATTCTTACTTTCTGTCCCATGTATAGGTTTCCTAGGAGTCTTTCCAGTCCACCCCTATTCTTCTCAGTGCATGCATTAATTTCTTCCAATCTACTCTGTCAATACATCCGGTCCCACATCATCCTCACTCTGCACTGCTTCTTCTTTGTAGTCACCTCTGTTACCTTCACTCTTATAGTTCCTCTATGTACTCCTTCCATCGCCTTCGTACTTCCTCGGGGTCCTGCAATAGCTTTCCATGCCTATCTTTAATTGCAATGTCTCTATTTCCACTTTGTTTCCTTGTTAGTATTTTAATCTTTTCATACACCAGGTCGTGTCTTCTATTTGCTTGTAGTGTACTGGGTAAAAAATAAATGACGAATTGAATCGCAAAGGTGGTTCGCTTATGGCAATTATTTCATTATTTTCATCAGGAGGTTAAAATAAATCAGAATCCTTAAAATAAAATAAAAATTAAATTAGAATTAGAGCATTAATCAGGAAAGGTTCATAACTGAAGAGTGCATATTAGGCCTATACTTTCATTAATGTGCTGATCTATTCTAAACATCTTAGCGAAAGTCTCAGCAGTAGGCAACGAAATAATAAGTTTAAAAATTAGAGAAAAGTAGCTGACTCGATAACCGTATAAAAAAATAATTTGTTATAGAAAATGTAGAAAAATAGAATTTAACATTGATTCACTGTATATTTTTATATTTTGCTGGCGCTTGGAATATGCTCACGTAGGCATACAGTGCATAATGCTCCACAGAGAGCTGTTTTATGTCGCCTTTTAGGCTAAGATCTGATGTTTAGAAAAGGGCAAATCAAATAAAA
>JACEVL010000163.1:2388760-2516260 GCA_020284085.1 Aporrectodea caliginosa
GTTTGCCTGTGTGGCTGCCTGTGTGTCTGTCTGTTTGCCTGTGTGGCTGCCTGTGTGTCTGTCTGTTTGCCTGTGTGGCTGCCTGTGTGTCTGTCTGTTTGCCTGTGTGGCTGTCTGTGTGTCTGTCTGTTTGCCTGTGTGGCTGCCTGTGTGTCTGTCTGTTTGCCTGTGTGGCTGCCTGTGTGTCTGTCTGTTTGCCTGTGTGGCTGCCTGTGTGTCTGTCTGTTTGCCTGTGTGGCTGCCTGTGTGTCTGTCTGTTTGCCTGTGTCCGGCTGGCTGCTTGTCACCTCTTGCATTCAATCAATCAATCAATCAATTTATATAGCGCCTCTTCAAGGGTTCTACTCAGAGGCGCTCCCGGCCTGATCATAGAGAAAAGTCTTCAGTTGTGTATAGAAGGAAGTAGAATGAGTACGAGGGGATAAGCGAAGGAAGGATGGTAAGTCATTCCACGTTGTTGGACCAACGATGGAGAATGGTCGGCGCTGCTTAGTAGCAGTGCGGGCAAAAGGGACCAAAAGTCACCCCTAGAAGAGGAACGGAGGGCTGAGCGACCTATGAGAGAAGAAGATAGAGTAAAGATGGAGCGTAGATAGCGAGGAGCTGAACCCAAGACACATTGCCAGACAAGAGAGCAAAGCAGCCGATACAGGATGCGATGCCAGAGGGGAAGCCAGTGGAGGGTGTGATGCATTTAAGCAGAAACACTACCATAGCGAGGAATGGAACCAGCATTGATGCAACACGAACAACAGACCTGCTGCTGGTAGTACTGTCTAGGTTTGCAGCCGGTGTCTTTATTTTCATGAATCATCTGCATCATTGGGCTTATATTGAGCCGGCCTCATGAAGGAGGAATTGCACTGCGAGCCGATTACGATTGATTACGATTGATTACGATTGATTACGATTGATTACGATTGATTACGATTGATTACGATTGACCGATTGTTATATTGTCAGCAAAACACGTTGACCATTAGAACCAAAGCAGTTCTAACATGCTGCATAATTGGATGAAGGAAGACATTTGAACTGAAAAACGTAGAGAGTACTACTATTATGAACACATAACTAGACTGCTAAGAAAGTAGTAACTACTAACTAGCAATAAATATTAGTAATACTAATAAAAGTTAAACGAATAATGCTAATTTTGTATGTTTCATTACTTGTGGGGAATATATTTAAGACCCTACGACTGACTCTCAATAAGTCGATTCCTCTTTCTCTCTGCCTCCTCCATCTCTCTTTACGACCTTTCCGTTCGATCTTGGCTTAGGTCTGTCGTTACTTCCGTAGCACCTCTGATCAGAGTTTCTTCTGAAGAGGCGCTATATAAATCTGCAATTACAAATTACCAAAAAAAGAGTTGATTCTGTCTTTTGTAAGGAGCGCTGAGCATGGCATCTGTCTCTGTCTGTCTGTCTGTCTGTCTGTCTGTCTGTCTGTCTGTCTGTCTGTCTGTCTGTCTGTCTGTCTGTCTGTCTGTCTGTCTGTCTGTCTGTCAGTATTTGTCTTTCTGTGTCGGTCTGTGCCTGTTTGAGTGTCTGTTTATCTGTCAGTATCTGTCTTTCTTACTCTGTCTGTCTGTCTGCTTGCCCGTCTGTCTGCCTGTCTATCTGTCTGTCTGTCTGTCTGCCTGTCTATCTGTCTGCCCGTCTGTCTGCCTGTCTATCTGTCTGTCTGTCTGTCTGCCTGTCTATCTGTCTGCCCGTCTGTCTGCCTGTCTATCTGTCTGTCTGTCTGTCTGCCTGTCTATCTCTCTGCCTGCCTGTCTGTCTGTCTATCTGTCTGTCTGCCTGTCTATCTGTCTGCCTGTCTATCTGTCTGTCTGTCAGTTTGTCTGTCTGCCTGTCTATCTGTTTGTCTGCATTGGTGTTTCTTGTTTCTTCGATAGACTCTGTCAGCCGAGTCCACAGAGATCGTTTGCTGCACTTGGCCTTCTGCTGACTTGTATGTACACAGGTGAGTGACTGGCTTATCAGTCAATCAGTCAGTCAGTCAATCAGTCAGTCAGTCAGTAAGTAATTCATTTGTTAACCAGTTTGTTAACCTTTTCGAATGGAGAAGTGGTTGTTTGTGGAGTAGACTGCTGAATTGTCCTGTATATATACCTTAGCCCTCCTCCCAACGGGTGCCGAATGGAGAAGTGGTTGTTTGTGGAGTAGACTGCTGAATTGTCCTGTATATATACCTTAGCCCTCCTCCCAACGGGTGCCGAATGGAGAAGTGGTTGTTTGTGGAGTAGACTGCTGAATTGTCCTGTATATATACCTTAGCCCTCCTCCCAAACTGTGCACTGTCTATGCATTTCCTAACATTGAAAGAAAGAACAATTCAATTTGGCTTTTCCTTACTTGCCAATAGTTGGACTAGGTCTTGTTGCTAGGTTGCCGCTCTTTTCTAACTTGTCTGTTTTTCTTGGATGTGTTGTTTGTGGAATAGGACGCGACAGTCAGACGACCAGGGAACCAGTGGACCGGCAAGTAGGTCGAAAGGCTCTGGCCACGAGTGAGCAGCAGGAGGAGGAGGATGTGGAGGATGGCGAGGAGCAGGAGCGGGAAGAGGAGGAGGAAGAGGAGCAGGAGGAGATTGTTGTCCTTGATACGGAGTCACTGATAATCGCCATGGAAAGAGTGACTGTTCTCTTCGACAGGTCAGTTCAAATCTGTCTTTTCATATAAATCGTCATCTTGGATTATTCAACTGATGAACATTGCTTGGAATGAGACATTGATGATGAGCAGAGATTCCGTTCCATTCTGTTCTGAGACAGAACAGTCGACAGATTGTAGTCAAACGTCTTTTGAATTTTGAGGAAGAAACTTCCTGTGTCTTCAATTCCAGTCTGAGAGAGGGAGATCCATAAGTGATGGCGGCCTAGCTATATCTCTGTGGCATATGCGTTCCAGCTGTAGATCAGAGTTGTCTCAGAGTAGCCTATGTATCTTGATGGAACCATGGATGATGATATTCAGTTGAATTTGTAGAATATTAAATCAAATGTGGGGACAAGATTTAATAGTATTTTCGGACTAGGGTAAAGTCTAAAACTGAGTAGCTTTGTTTGACTGGATCCAGTCTGCCCTCTAGCACATTGTTACGTGTGATTTTCAGGTGTTTCATTCATTCAAGTATTTTTATAGCACCTCTTCAAGGTACTACTCATAGGTGCTCCCGACTCCAGCACGGTCAAAAAGAACAGTTTTCAAGCGATTACAGAATGTGTTAGAGTGTGACCTAGGGAACATGCGCAGCTGAAGAGCGAGACCATTCCATACCGCTGAGCCTACCACAGAAACAACGCGACTTTGTATGATAGAGGTACGGGCAAACGGGACTGAGAGCACCCCTTCCCCGCTGAGTGTAGGGAGCGACTACTCCGAGTAGACGACACAAGTCGACAAAGGTCAAGTAGGTAAGTTGGAGCGAGGCCTAGCTGGCATGGCCATACCAAGGAGGCGACCCTGTAATCTATAAGCTGTCGGACAGGGAGCCAGCGCAGGACCTCCAGCATGTAATTCGACACGTGGCTGAATTTGGGTATTTGGTTGATAAGTCACGCTGCAGAGCGTAGAATACGGTCAAGGCAGGCCAGCCTTCCAGATGGTCAGCCAGAATAAAGGGATAGGCTATCGTTGAGGCGAGCTGTGACGAAAGTGTTGTAGTAGCAGTGACGAAAGTGTTGTAGTAGCAGTGCCAGTTGAGAGAGAGAGAGAGAGAGAGAGAGAGAGAGAGAGAGAGAGAGAGGCTGGCACAGTTGATAGAAGCAGTGAAGACTGAGGCGATCGCGATGAGGTGCAAAAGTAAGTTCCTTATCCAATACAAGACCAAGGTCTCGAACCGATGTGGAGAAAGCAGAAAGTATAGCTAGGAAATTCAGTAGA
This sequence comes from Aporrectodea caliginosa, assembly GCA_020284085.1. Taxonomy (NCBI): domain Eukaryota; kingdom Metazoa; phylum Annelida; class Clitellata; order Crassiclitellata; family Lumbricidae; genus Aporrectodea; species Aporrectodea caliginosa. The sequence goes on from JACEVL010000163.1 coordinate 2,392,651, forward strand.
GAGGTCAATCAGGTTAAGCTTAGCCAGTTGCTGCCGGGAGCCCAGCCACTGAAGTGTGTACATGTATATATTAGAAGTAGTGATGTAGCTTTTCCGGAAAAATATTTTGCGGAAAATTTTCCGGAAATTTTCCAGAAATTTTCCGGAAATTTTCCGCAGAACCGGAAAAATACATTTAACTCATAATGTCAGATTTCAGTATGAGACGACACTAGAAAATTTCTGTTTTTTAAAGTTCCTTTAATTTACAGTATTTCTGTCAATGCAGGCAATGTTCACCTTGAAAGAATTAAAATTAAGATTAAGTACTGTTCATTAGAGGTTCAGTTTGATATGTTTGATAATCGAGATATGTTTGATATGTTGTTAGTGATAATCGAGATATCTTGAACTAGATAGCAATCGCAACTGCCTCTAGATTTTACTATCTGGTAATGGGTGACCCTAATTTAGCGGGATACTTATCCCTTCAGGGCCCCTTGTTACCCTGACGATGAAAACTGTTTTATTGTAAATGCACTGTTTGAAAGGATTAACAATAAATGATGATTGATTGATTGATTGATTGATTTGATTGATTGATTGATTTGATTGATTGATTGATTGATTGATTGATTGATTGATTGATTGATTGATTGATTGATTGATTGATTGATTGATTGATTGGTTGTTGGGCCTTGTGAACACATTGAACAGTAAGCACTAACACTGCCACAGTGCCATCTATTGAAAAAACATCAGGAATAACTACCCGGTACATAACATAGTATAGAGTGAATGATGTTTAAACATTATTATGCATAAATTAAATTGTTATTTAGTAATATTATATTGATGGAAAAATATCGGAAAATTTTCCGGAAAAAAACACTGGAAATTTTCCGAAATTTTCCGGAAAAATATGAAATTTTCCGGACAATTTTTCCGCCTCACAACACTAATTAGAAGAGGACTTGTTTGTGTTTGTAAGCACATGTTGTTGTTGTTGTTGTTGAAACAGAATACGCAAGGGATTGCCATCTGAGGCGAGAATTATAACGAACATTCTGCCATCGTTTCTGATGGACTTCTTTCCTGCACAAGACATCATGAATAAAGTGATTGGAGAGTTTCTCTACAGCCAACAGCCTCATCCACAGCTGATGGCTAAAGTCGTCTTTCAGGTTTTCTGCTTTTGCTTCGATTATGTATTATTCGTATTAATTCAGTAGGTTAGCCTCTATCTATGACGCCTCAGGTTTCTAATGCACAAGTCACCTGTGATGGAAGATAGGCAGCCTATGATGGAAGAGAGGCAGCCTATGGTGGAAGAGAGGCAGCCTATGATGGAAGAGAGACAGCCTATGATGGAAGAGAGACAGCCTATGATGGAAGAGAGGCAGCCTATGGTGGAAGAGAGGCAGCCTATGATGGAAGAGAGACAGCCTATGATGGAAGAGAGATAGCCTATGATGGAAGAGCAGCCTATGATGGAAGAGCAGCGTATGATGGAAGAGAGACAGCCTCTCATGGAAGAGAGGCAGCCTATGATGGAAGAGAGACAGCCTATGATGGAAGAGAGGCAGCCTGTGATAGAAGAGAGACAGCCTGTGATGGAAGAGAGACAGCCTGTGATGGAAGAGAGACAGCCTATGATGGATTAGAGGAAGAGTATGATGGAAGAGAGGCAGCCTATGATGGAAGAGAGGCAGCCTATGATGGAAGAGAGACAGCCTATGATGGAAGAGAGGCAGCCTATGATGGGAGAGAGATAGCGTATGATGAAAGAGAGGCAGCCTATGATGGAAGAGAGGCAGCCTATGATGGAAGAGAGACAGCCTGTGATGGAAGAGAGACAGCGTATGATGGAAGAGAGACAGCCTATGATGAAAAAGAGGCAGCCTATGATGGAAGAGAGGCAGCCTATGATGGAAGAGAGACAGCCTGTGATAGAAGAGAGGCAGCCTATGATGGAAGAGAGACAGCCTATGATGGAAGAGAGGCAGCCTATGATGGAAGAGAGACAGCCTATGATGGAAGAGAGACAGCCTATGATGGAAGAGAGGCAGCCTATGGTGGAAGAGAGACAGCCTATGGTGGAAGAGAGACAGCCTGTGATGGAAGAGAGAGGCAGCCTATGATGGAAGAGAGACAGCCTGTGATGGAAGAGAGGCAGCCTATGGTGGAAGAGAGGCAGCCTATGGTGGAAGAGAGACAGCCTATGATGGAAGAGAGGCAGCCTATGGTGGAAGAGAGGCAGCGTATGATGGAAGAGAGGCAGCCTATGATGGAAGAGAGGCAGCCTATGATGGAAGAGAGACAGCCTATGATGGAAGAGAGATAGCCTATGATGGAAGAGCAGCCTATGATGGAAGAGCAGCGTATGATGGAAGAGAGACAGCCTGTCATGGAAGAGAGACAGCCTGTCATGGAAGAGAGGCAGCCTATGATGGAAGAGAGGCAGCCTATGATGGAAGAGAGGCAGCCTGTGATAGAAGAGAGACAGCCTGTGATGGAAGAGAGACAGCCTGTGATGGAAGAGAGACAGCCTATGATGGATTAGAGGCAGAGTATGATGGAAGAGATGCAGCCTATGATGGAAGAGAGGCAGCGTATGATGGAAGAGAGACACCCTATGATGGAAGAGAGGCAGCCTATGATGGGAGAGAGATAGCGTATGATGAAAGAGAGGCAGCCTATGATGGAAGAGAGGCAGCCTATGATGGAAGAGAGACAGCCTGTGATGGAAGAGAGACAGCGTATGATGGAAGAGAGACAGCCTATGATGAAAAAGAGGCAGCCTATGATGGAAGAGAGGCAGCCTATGATGGAAGAGAGACAGCCTGTGATAGAAGAGAGGCAGCCTATGATGGAAGAGAGACAGCCTATGATGGAAGAGAGACAGCCTATGATGGAAGAGAGACAGCCTATGATGGAAGAGAGGCAGCCTATGGTGGAAGAGAGACAGCCTATGATGGAAGAGAGGCAGCCTATGGTGGAAGAGAGACAGCCTATGATGGAAGAGAGACAGCCTGTGATGGAAGAGCAGCCTATGATGGAAGAGCAGCCTATGATGGAAGAGAGACAGCCTGTCATGGAAGAGAGACAGCCTGTCATGGAAGAGAGGCAGCCTATGATGGAAGAGAGACAGCCTATGATGGAAGAGAGGCAGCCTGTGATAGAAGAGAGACAGCCTGTGATGGAAGAGAGGCAGCGTATGATGGAAGAGAGACAGCCTATGATGGAAGAGAGGCAGCCTATGATGGAAGAGAGGCAGCCTGTGATAGAAGAGAGGCAGCCTGTGATGGAAGAGAGACAGCCTATGATGGAAGAGATACAGCCTATGATGGAAGAGAGGCAGCGTATGATGGAAGAGAGACAGCCTATGATGGAAGAGAGACAGCCTATGATGGAAGAGAGACAGCCTGTGATAGAAGAGAGGCAGCCTATGATGGAAGAGAGACAGCCTATGATGAAAGAGAGGCAGCCTATGATGGAAGAGAGGCAGCCTATGATGGAAGAGAGGCAGCCTATGATGGGAGAGAGATAGCGTATGATGAAAGAGCGGCAGCCTATGGTGGAAGAGAGGCAGCCTATGGTGGAAGAGAAGCAGCCTATGATGAAAGAGAGACAGCGTATGATGGAAGAGAGACAGCCTGTGATGGACGAGAGGCAGCGTATGATGGAAGAGAGGCAGCCTATGGTGGAAGAGAGGCAGCCTGTGATGGAAGAGAGGCAGCGTATGATGGAAGAGAGGCAGCGTATGATGGAAGAGAGACAGCCTATGATGGAAGAGAGACAGCCTGTGATGGAAGAGCAGCCTATGATGGAAGAGAGACAGCCTGTGATGGAAGAGATACAGCCTGTGATGGAAGAGAGGCAGCCTATGATGGAAGAGAGACAGCCTATGATGGAAGAGAGACAGCCTGTGATGGAAGAGAGACAGCCTATGATGGAAGAGAGACAGCCTATGATGGAAGAGAGGCAGCGTGTGATGGAAGAGAGGCAGCCTATGATGGAAGAGAGACAGTGATGGAAGAGAGGCAGCCTGTGATAGAAGAGAGGCAGCCTATGATGGAAGAGAGACAGCCTATGATGGAAGAGAGACAGCCTGTGATAGAAGAGAGGCAGCCTATGATGGAAGAGAGACAGCCTATGATGAAAGAGAGGCAGCCTATGATGGAAGAGAGGCAGCCTATGATGGAAGAGAGGCAGCCTATGATGGGAGAGAGATAGCGTATGATGAAAGAGAGGCAGCCTATGGTGGAAGAGAGGCAGCCTATGATGGAAGAGAGGCAGCCTATGATGAAAGAGAGACAGCGTATGATGGAAGAGAGACAGCCTGTGATGGACGAGAGGCAGCGTATGATGGAAGAGAGGCAGCCTATGGTGGAAGAGAGGCAGCCTGTGATGGAAGAGAGGCAGCGTATGATGGAAGAGAGGCAGCCTATGATGGAAGAGAGACAGCCTATGATGGAAGAGAGACAGCCTGTGATGGAAGAGCAGCCTATGATGGAAGAGAGACAGCCTGTGATGGAAGAGATACAGCCTGTGATGGAAGAGAGGCAGCCTATGATGGAAGAGAGACAGCCTATGATGGAAGAGAGACAGCCTGTGATGGAAGAGAGACAGCCTGTGATGGAAGAGAGACAGCCTATGATGGAAGAGAGGCAGCGTGTGATGGAAGAGAGGCAGCCTATGATGGAAGAGAGACAGCCTGTGATGGAAGAGAGGCAGCCTGTGATAGAAGAGAGGCAGCCTATGATGGAAGAGAGACAGCCTGTGATGGAAGAGAGACAGCGTATGATGGAAGAGAGACAGCCTATGATGAAAGAGAGGTAGCCTATGATGGAAGAGAGGCAGCCTGTGATGGAAGAGAGACAGCCTGTGATGGAAGAGAGACAGCCTGTGATGGAAGAGAGGCAGCCTATGATGGAAGAGAGACAGTCTGTGATGGAAGAGAGGCATCCTATGATGGAAGAGAGACAGCCTATGATGAAAGAGAGGTAGCCTATGATGGAAGAGAGACAGCCTGTGATGGAAGAGAGACAGCGTATGATGGAAGAGAGGCAGCCTATGATGAAGGAGAGGTAGCCTATGATGGAAGAGAGGCAGCCTATGATGGAAGAGAGACAGCCTATGATGGAAGAGAGACAGCCTATGATGGAAGAGAGACAGCCTATGATGGAAGAGAGGCAGCCTATGATGGAAGAGAGGCAGCCTATGATGGAAGAGAGACAGCGTATGATGAAAGATAGGCAGCCTATGGTGGAAGAGAGGCAGCCTATGATGGAAGAGCAGCCTATGATGGAAGATAGGCAGCCTATGATGGAAGAGAGGCAGCCTGTGGTGTCTTCTTTTTTGTATTGTATTTAAACATTTATAAAGCGCCTCTATTAGGGTGAACCGTTCAGAGGCACTCCCGGTTCGCAAGGCCACGAGAGCAGAAGAAATAGGTTTTGAGAAAGGCATAGGAGGAGGAGCAGGGGAAGCAAGCTAGAATTTCAGAGTGAGTAGATGGAGACAGCGCATTTCAAAGAGACGGACGGATTGAGATAAAGGACCGGGACTGAGCCATAGCTCTTTTAGTATGAGGAACTAGAAAATCAAGTCTATTTGAAGAGCGGATTGGACGGTACGAGGAGGCTGAAAGAGACCGGATAGACTGAGTTGATCATGTCACTCCCAAATAGGTTTTCTACTGACTATCTGTTTCAGGGTCTACTGGGGCAAATGGTTGGGAGGGTTGCGGTTTGTTGAGTTTATTTAGCGGCAACTGGTCGTAAAGAAGGACAATGGCGACGTTTCTATGTCGATGGAGAGTGATAGTTAATTCAACGGGGCTTTTGGTTAAATGTTGGATGACAGATGCTGCACCATAGACGAAGATGATGAAAGCTGGAATTCATTCGATTAAGACATGGATGAATTCTTTGCAGTCATTTAACTATGTTGTCCTTTTCAAAGACAGTGTTACATTGGTCGTATTTCGTTGGTAGTTGGTCTGGTTAGTTGGCTGTCAGTCGGTGGTCAGTCGGTGGTCAGTCGGTGGTCAGTCGGTGTGTGATGGCTATTTCGTTTGACCATGTTGGATACATTGTTTCTGATCTGTTAGGTGTTCAACTGTCTGATTGCCTCAAATCAACAATCGTTGGTGAAGAATTGGGTGATGCTGTCTCTGTCGAACTTCACTCAACGGACGCCGCTGTCAATGGCCATCTGGATTCAGACCTGTTTCTTCATCTCTGCTTCTTCAAATCAATGGCTAAAGGCGCTGTATCCTTTCTCGTTACACCTTATCCAATCACGACACATCATCCAATCATGACACATCATCCAATCATGACACATCATCCAATCATGACACATCATCCAATCATGACGCCTCATCTGATCATGACACACCATCCAATCATAACACACCATCCAATCATGATACACCATCCAATCATGACGCCTCATCTGATCATGACACACCATCCAATCATGATACACCATCCAATCATGACGCCTCATCTGATCATGACACACCATCCAATCATGATACACCATCCAATCATGACGCCTCATCTGATCATGACACACCATCCAATCATGACACACCATCCAATCATGACGCCTCATCTGATCATGACACACCATCCAATCATGACGCCTCATCTGATCATGACACACCATCCAATCATAACACACCATCCAATCATGACACACCATCCAATCATGACGCCTCATCTGATCATGACACACCATCCAATCATGACACATCATCCAATCATGACACACCATCCAATCATGATGCCTCATCTGATCATGACACACCATCCAATCATAACACACCATCCAATCATGATACACCATCCAATCATGACACACCATCCAATCATGACACATCATCCAATCATGACACACCATCCAATCATGACACATCATCCAATCATAACACACCATCCAATCATGACACACCATCCAATCATGACACATCATCCAATCATAACACACCATCCAATCATGACACATCATCCAATCATGACGCCTCATCTGATCATGACACACCATCCAATCATGACACACCTTCCAATCATGACGCCTCATCTGATCATGACACACCATCCAATCATGACGCCTCATCTGATCATGACACACCATCCAATCATGACACACCATCCAATCATGACACATCATCCAATCATGACACATCATCCAATCATGATACACCATCCAATCAGTGGCTGAGTGGCCGAGTGGGTTGGTAGCCCGCTCTCCACGCCGGCGCCCCGGGTTCGCTTCCCGGTCGGTCGGTTTATCAGAGATTAATTTCTCGGATCTTTACTGCGGGTGGCTCGGTCGCATTATAAACGTGGAGTACAATACAACACACAATACAACACATCACAATACAACTGGGGCGCGGTGGTTTAGGGGTATGTTCGGTGCCTTGCAGCTGGAGGGTTGCGGGTTCGAATCCACCTCAAAGTCGCCGCGTAGGGACCCTGGACAAGTCCTTCACTCGCAATTGCTCATGCGCTTCGGCGTGAAACTCCGATTCAGCGTTCGCGCTGTAGTCGGGAGCGCCTCTGAATGGGAAATCTGGTAGGGGCGCTATAACAAGTGTTCAAATACAATACAATACAATACAATGACACAACATCCAATCATGACACATCATCCAATCACGACACATCATCCAATCATGACACATCATCCAATCATGACACATCATCCAATCATGACGCCTCATCCAATCATGACACATCATCCAATCATGACGCCTCATCCAATCATGACGCCTCATCTGATCATGACTAACCTGTCAGCAGGCATTCAGTGCCTGGGAACCCCTTCCCCAGTTCGTGGCATCTGAGCCATGAGTCTTATAATCGGAAATGCTGAGAAGCATGACGACTAATTCTAGCAGTTCGCTTTATTGATGACGGGCTTTCAGCTGAATAATGCGAAGTTGTTCTCTGTGTAGAGTTAATGGGAAAAGGGAGGGGAGGGAGAGAAAAACGGACGCTCAGCGGTACGCTCACCCTCCACTCCCTCCCCCCTCCGCCCTTTGCCCTGGGAGGTTGAGGGGTGGGGAGGGAGAGGATTAGTTAAAGAAGAAGTAATTTTCTATTGATTTGTGTTTAGTTTGTCCTTAACTCTGGCCAAACCAGGTTTCCTCATGTGATTGGTCGAATGGGAAAGCTGGACGTTGCAGACCAGCGTTTGTTCTTCATCGCTGCACTCGATTTCCATCAGCAGCTGAAGACTGACGATGGCCATCTGCGTACGTTTCAAGCGACCTTTCAATCGGTGGCACAGATGGAACCAATCTATGCAGAGCTGCTGTCTCTCTGTTCTTCGGCTCCACCACCATCATCATCTTCACCACCACCACCACCACCACCACCATCAGCATCAGCAGCAGCAGCGGCAACATCCTCCCAGTGAGGATGAAGGCAGAGATCCTGCTTTCACTGCGCCTTGTGTTTGGCCAACTGTGACGTTCATCGGAAGAATAGACGATGACGCTTTTATCATGCTTTAAAAGAAGAACTGAACAGAGTCGTCTGTCCTCTGACTGTCTGCGCCCTGATAATGCACAAATATAATAGTCTATGTCAAATGTCGCCAAGAAATAAAGACCACGGAAAGGGAAGGGAATGGACACCTCGTTCCAATCTCTGGGAGTTCGATTGAATTCTGCTAACCTTGTTAAATTGTTCTGGTAATATTCAAAGTGACAAGGGGAGAATGAGTGACAGGGCTTTGGAATGGCTGTCTGTATGTAGGAGGTTGTAAGATGGGTGACACAAAAGAGGAGGAGGAGAAGGAGAAGGAGGCGCAGAAGGACGGGTGGAGGACTGGAGGTGAATGAGGAGGAGGAGGAGAAAGAGGGCAGGAAGAGAACGAGGAGGAGGAGGAGGAGGGAAGATTCTTTTATGTGGAACAACTGTACATATTGTGTGTATTGCTGTTAGGAAGAGACGGAGGGAAGGAGGGAGGAGGAGGTGATTCTTTGTAAGCGGAACGACTGTACATAATGTGTGTATGTGTGTTGTTTCTGCATTGTGTCGTTGTGAATGTTTTCTGATTCTGTTGGTCGTCGTCGTCGTCATCATCATCATCATCGTCATCTTCGCATTGAGACGGAGTGTCGTCATTCTCTTGACGTCACTCGGAGTCTGACGAACCGACCGATGACTACTGTAACAGGCGAATCCCCTGGAGTCCATCCGTCCGTCCGTCCGTCTATGGCCAGCCGCGGTGGACGGTGGTGACGATAGTGGTGAGGACTGTCTTGTCATGTGACAACTTGTTTTGATGACGACGACGATGAGACGATTAGGAATATGGCGGCGAATGAGAGAGATGAGGAGAAGAGAAGGAGGAGAAGGAGGAAGAGAAGGTGGAAGAGGAGAGGGAGGAAGGGAGGAGAAGGAGGAAGAGAGAAGGAAGAGGAGGAAGAGAAGGAGGAAGAGGAGAAGGAGGAAGAGGAGAACAAGAAGGAGGAAGAGAAGGAGGAGGAAGAGGAGAAGGAGGAAGAGGAGAAGGAGGAAGAGGAGGAGAAGGAGGAAGAGGAGAAGGAGGAGAAGGAGGAAGAGGAGAAGGAGGCAGACGATCGCTTCTCATCTCATTGACGCCGTCTTTGTCTTAACAGATCTATCAGAATCAGTTAATCCGTTGAATTCATAGCATTATATTTATTATTCTATCAAATAATTGTTGAATCCATATGAACTGTATCCCACAGTCAGAGCAGAAAGTGAATCGTTTGAATAATAATCTTCTGTCGCTGAATCAATTGGGGCGTTACGATTGCCGCCGCCGCCGCTCTATCCCAACTCTTATTATTACATCCACGTATTATAGAATAGATCATGTGTTGTCATCTCTTTTCCCATGTTATCTACGTTTAGATAATATGTCGTCATCTGTAACGTTATGTGCAGGGGCATATTCAATACAGTGTGCAGGTTGTGCATGGCTCAAGGGCCAACGAGATCAGGGGCCGCCTGGGTCCCAAGGGACCAAGGTCCGATTGTTCAGTTACTTACAGCAAACTAGCTAAAGGGGGCTCTGTCCCTTGGGGCCCGTCACTGAATCTGCAAAGCGTGTGGGACCCAACATTTGACGTCATTTAATGGGCCTTTATTAAAAGTAGTTGGAGAAAGGTTCAATGTTCTGTAGTTGTCAACTCTACTGTCTGCTTCGAACGATAAATTGCAAACCGGGGGAGGGTGATGAAGGTTGGGGTATTATAGCCCCCCATCGCCCATTCAGTTTGCCCATGGAGCCTGGTAGGAAGGTTAGGTATTAGGCATGAGTATCTTATGCAGGATGTCGCTTGTAAAGATGAGTGCAAGGGAGGGGAGGAGGAGGAGGAGGAGGAAAAAAATCATTTTTATTGAACCATCATGTCAAGAAACAAAATACAAATTATAAGAAAAAATACATGTAAGCAGAAAATCATCCAAGGATAATTAGGTTGAAAACAGTTGAGAATGAAGCGACAAATCATTAAGAAGAAAGTAAAAAAAACAGGATAATATGGTCAATAAGGGAGACCTAAAGGGACCTAGGTCCCGCTAAGAAGGTCCCCACTTTCAATATAAGAAGAAAATGGCCAGTTCCCAAAAAATTACAAGGCAGTGGTGGAAGAGCGAATCATTCGATGACGTCATAGACTGTTGTCAGGGCGACGCCAGAGACAGTTGGAAACGGATGATCAGGAAGCGACGGAAGAAGAAGAGTAGGAGAAGGAAGAAGTGGAAGCGGAAGCGGAAGAAGAGGGAAGCTAGTTGGGGCTTCTCTTGTAAAGATCTGGAAGAAGGAAGAGACGCGTTGTGGAGGTCGGGAGTGAAGCGTATCAGACGAAGTCAAATCATCGCGACGACCTCTGCTCGTCTTCGCTGTCGTATCCACCGACGGACGGACCGAAGGACGGACGGACCGAAGGACGGACGGACCGAAGGACGGACGGACCGAAGGACCGTTGAGGAAGAGGAGGAGGAGGAGGAGGAGGAGGAGCGAGGAGTCGTGTTAAGACGAGTTGTGATCGCAAAGGCCAAGAACTGTTCAATTTCATTCAATGGCCAACTGCATCGAATTCGGCGGAGGGCCTACCGACGAACAGAAACGTGACTTCTATGGCTACAGATATGGTTCACAGTTGCCAGGGTTAGTAGCAAAGTAGTCTAGCTCGGTGATCACTACTACATTATCAGTAGATTACAGTATGTAGCCTAACGCTACATGTAGACCGAACGTTTGGCCGCTCGGCTGATCATAGGTGCTGCTGTTTACATATACGGTCTACAGTAGGCAGCCTAACGTAATTAGGGGATTGATTGAATATTATTTAATCTAGAATTAGGAGAGTTCATTAGGGAATTGGTCGAATAAGATTTAATCTAGAAATAAAAGTTTATTAGGGAATTGGTCGAATAATATTTAATCTAGAATTAAGAGAGTTTAGTAGGGGTTTGGAAGGGTTTTGATAACAGGCCGCTAATTGATCCATTGTGTTTTCTATTCAGCCACAAATAAGTACTGTTATAAAAACGCATAGACTTGTATTCTATAAAAAATTGACAATGGTTGTCTTTTAAAAGCTAGAAATGTTCAGTTCTCAAAAATGATCAGTAACTCTAGTATTTTAAACAAATACAAATATAATAGTAATATGCAAGAAAACTGGTAGTCATTTAAAAGTCTTGGAAAGTAAAAGGTCTCTACGAACTTACAAACGTAAGCCTACATGGCAACAACAACCGCGTTAGAATGATGTAAGATCACGATTTTCGTAATCATTCACCACAGCTTGTAAACGCTCGCTTAGATGACTGTATTTCTTGGCTGGAGGAGCTTCACCGAGAAGCAGTGTTTCTCGATCTTTAGTCGTCCAAGGTCCTCTTCCTTCCTTCTGTAGTCAGAGACATGTTTCTGCAGTGAGGGGTGAACCGGCGCAACTATGCCATCCCTCGACGGCGTTGTTCGTCTGAGGAATGTAATTGTTTCGCACAGCAGCAGAGTAACAATTAATCCTGTAATAACAAAGGAATTATACTGTTCATGCTCTTCGCCTTTGACGACGTTTTTCACAAATGAGAGTTGTTTCAAAGTCGCTCAGCAGTGGTTGGACATCTGGAAAGAAATCCGGATTTATGAGCTCGTAGGCTTTGTATTTGTCACGGTTTGGAACAAATGCTAAAGCTACGAGCACCTTGATAGGCCTATGCATCGCAAAAACCATATTCCTCAACTTTACGCCAAATGCATTGGCAAAAGTGGAATAAGCAACCTTAAAGTTCCGACTGACATTTCGAAGTAAAGGCATTCATAGCAGCCTTTTCGAAATCGGTTATCGCGAATGTCGGTTTCAACTACGGTTCAAGCTCAAAGTTTAGTTAGTAACTGATAATAGGCGGCCTCAAGTTTATTTGGCTATTTTTCTTAATCTTTTAGCTGATTTTGCGCTGTTTCGGTACCTCATATTATAACCCATGAAGCAATCTAGATAGCTGCGCCGAATTGTCTGGCCCCTAATTGACCGGTTATCCTCTGTAATCGACTGGATTGTCTCAGTGGAACTGGAAAGTCGTCGTCGTTTCTTTGTAGGTACCTCGGATACAGTCCGCAGTTAAAGTACAACTCTGGGAAGACTTATGGTCAACATACTCACGATCTGGCGATGGTATGCAACGCAGCTCATTTCCTGCTCATTATAATCAACGCCACCGTCAGCATTTTCATTTATTTATTGTTGCTGTTGGCTATTTACTTGGGTAGCCGGCTGTTGTGAAGGCGTGCACACTGAGGAGATATATCTCTTCGCCCGTTGCAAGACACAAGGTGTTGTCGAATAACAGTTCGTACCCCTAGAATTACAAGGTTCTATATCCACTTTTTGAAATGGACGAGGTCGCAAAAGTTAAGTTTTTCTGTATTTCGCATTTAAAAGCATATAAATTTTTTTCGGAAACTTATTTCTGGGTGGGGTTTGAACCCGTAAAACCAGGGGCGTAGCCATGAAAAATTTTCGGAGGGGTTTAAAGTTTTCCTGGGTTTCCATCGAATTTTTCTACATTTTTAGTTTTTAACAACAGTAATGCATTTATTTAGGTGGATTTGAACCCGTAAGCCACCCTAGATACGTTCATGCATAAAACCACCCATAAATACGCCCATGGTGTCTATGTATTAATATATATATAATGTAGAGAGAGACAGTGAGAGAGACAGGGACAGAGAGAAAGAGACAGAGACAGAGGAGAAAGAAAGAGAGAGAGAGAGACAGGGACAGAGAGAAAGAGACAGGAGAAAGAAAGAGAGAAAGAGAGAGAGAGAGAGAGAGAGAGAGAGAGAGAGAGAGAGAGAGAGAGAGAGAGAGAGAGAGAGAGCCAGAGCAAAAGCAGCAGCAGTAGAAGAGTGACTTCTTTCAGTTGGTAGTCGAGGCTTCGAAGATCTCTGTCCCTCCTCCTCCTCCTCCTCCTCCTCCTCCTCCTCCTCCTCCTTCTCCTCCTCCTCCTCCTCCTCCTTCTCCTCCTCCTCCTCCTCCTCCGCTGTAGCCTCCCTCATTGAAGTAGGCTCTGAAGTAGGGTATAGTCAGCTGCAGGTGTAGCTGCCTAATAATCGTCAGCTTTTACGTGTAATCGTCGTCATGCGCTAGATAAATGTTGGTCACTGTTGGTGGATGACTGACTGACTGATGACTGTTGGAGGATCTGATGATTGTAGGCGTCCTATGACTTTGTGCACAGTCCGAATCCGTCGGATCCGCCGTTCGTTGCTCGCCCGAAGAACGAACTTCCGGAACCAAATGGAGACAACAAGTACACGAAGAACATGGTCTCCGGATATTCAGGTCAGCATCTTCATCATCTTCATCGACGGCAGCAGCAGCAGCAGCAGCTGTACATGGCACATTTCGTTCACCGCTCCATTACGCATATATTCGCATAATATATATATATATATATATATATGATATATATATGATATATATATATATATATATATATATTTGGGTATGTATATATAATTATACGTGTGTTTGCCATACCGTGATCTATGGGCCACTTATTTGTGAAAGTCTGACGGTTGTGGGTTTGACCGTGATGAGCGGACTCCGTGTAACAACCTTGGGCAAGGAGTTGTTCTCTACGCACAATCATCGCGTCTCTGCCTCTATCGATGTGACATCATCTGCAGACACATCATGTGTCACACATGAGAAGAAGAAGAAGAAGAAGAAGAAGAAGAAGAAGAAGAAGAAGAAGAAGAAGAAGAAGAAGAAGAAGAAGAAGAAGAAGAAGAAGAAGAAGAAGAAGAAGAAGAAGAAGAAGAAGAAGAAGAAGAAGAAGAAGAAGAAGAAGAAGAAGAAGAAGAAGAAGAAGAAGAAGAAGAAGAAGAAGAAGAAGAAGAAGAAGAAGAAGAAGAAGAAGAAGAAGAAGAAGAAGAAGAAGAAGAAGAAGAAGAAGAAGAAGAAGAAGAAGAAGAAGAAGAAGAAGAAGAAGAAGAAGAAGAAGAAGAAGAAGAGAAGAAGAAGAAGAAGAAGAAGAAGAAGAAGAAGAAGAAGAAGAAGAAGAAGAAGAAGAAGAAGAAGAAGAAGAAGAAGAAGAAGAAGAAGAAGAAGAAGAAGAAGAAGAAGAAGAAGAAGAAGAAGAAGAAGAAGAAGAAGAAGAAGAAGAAGAAGAAGAAGAAGAAGAAGAAGAAGAAGAAGAAGAAGAAGAAGAAGAAGAAGAAGAAGAAGAAGAAGAAGAAGAAGAAGAAGAAGAAGAAGAAGAAGAAGAAGAAGAAGAAGAAGGGGATGTGCCCCTCCCGTATTTAAAATTTTTGAATTTCCACACTGTAATGGTGGCATTTTTAGCTGTAATCTGAAAAAAATTGCTCTATGATTTGAGTGCTGATAGGAACCAGCTGTCACTCGTAGCTTACATGTAGTTTGAGTCGTATTTGAGTTTGACTGACTGACTGTCCGGGGATGTGACCCCTCCCCTATTTAAAATTTTTGAATTTCCACACTATAATGGTAGAATTTTAAGATGTCATCTGAACAAAATTGCTCGCTGTCACTCGTAGCTTTTATTATTATATTCATGAAATATTTCAGAAATATTGGGGGATATAAGCAGCTCCATCCCCCCACCTCAAGTTTTGGAGGGGACCGTCCCTCTGTCCCCCCCCTAAGTCTCCGCCCCTGCTTTGGACTGGCACCACTAGACTCCGGGACCGTCGAGTAGTTTATATAATTTACAGAACATTGTGTGTAGATATAGCTACGTAGAGAGTATCATCTATCGTCTGGCACTGTGTCTTGACCTGTATACTAATTATCTTCGGCAGCTCTTTACTTTGACAGACAACGGTCTGCAGCTCTGGCCTTCACAGGTGACTTTGTGGTTCCACATGATCGAACTGCCATTAGACAGCATAGAGCTTTCTCGATCGTTGGTGCCTCTGTTTGGAATGGCCTTCCCTCTGACCTGCGTTCTCTCCCGCGGAACCTGTCTAGCTCTTTCTATCAACTACATGTACTTAAGACTTTCCTCTTTGACCGGGCCTGGGTCGGGAGCGCCTCTGATTAGTTACCTTGAAGGGGCGCTATATAAATTACATAGATAGATAGATATTAGTAGGGTTTGTTTGGTGTTTCGTGCAGGCGACATACCAAGGCGACTGTTCCACTTTGGCAAGAGCTATCGACCAGAGTGCGAGATCTGTATCGATGAACACATGACGAACTTCAAGCGACAGATGGACCATGAAGACGACCTCAGACGAACCGTCAAGGCCTTTCCTCGTCTGCAGGCCCTCAACTTTGACCCCGACGTCAGAGATCACCTCAACACCTACCGAGACACTCATCCGCTTCTTCCAGTTCTAGCAGGTAGTATGCGCTGCTGCTGCTCCACCTAATAACCTCTATGGCGTCAGCATCATCATCAGCATCATCAGCATCATCATCGTCATCATTGTTATCATTGTTATCATCAGGGCCGAGGAGAGGGGGTCAGAGGGTTTGCTACCCCGGCGGGACGCGGTTGTATGGCACGAGCCCGGAAATGTCTAAAACTTTGTTCAAACTGAAGAAACCTGTGGGTTTTGGCCCAATGCCAATGACCCATCATCGGCCCTTGACGAGTAGAGGGTCGGAGTAGAAGTTCCAGAACGATTCCTGGAGTGTGTGGATTGCTGGATACCATCAAAAGCGCAATATACTGTCGTGGCCAGGGTGATATAATATATTCGTTTATTGGTAAGAAACAGGTAGACACACCGCTATCTGATACATAATAGTAGCCTAATAGAAAAGTTTAAAATGAGTGTAGTGTTTTTAGTCATACAATGTCAGATTAGCCTATATCAGCCTATATGATGAATGATAATGGAAGCAACATGAGCGGCCAGTGTTACAAAGGCGCACAAGCAGCTATCAAGAGATATATTGGCAATTTATTCGCATGTGCTTGTCACAGCTTAAATCTGTGTGTCGTACATGCCGCCAATTTAATGTTGTCCAGAGGTGATATATCCTTTATCGGTGTGGTAGGCCTATAGTAGAAGACGTATAACTTATTTAGCTGTAGTCCTCAAATGTGGAGAATTTTGAAAGAAAATGTCAGCTGTTCTTTTCATAGCATGTCGGACACATGTTGAACAGCCAGGATTGACAGTGTTGAACCTGTTGCATCACGTCTTCCTAGTTTAAAGAAATGCATCGAAGTCGTCCAGAATCTAAATCAGACAGCAGAGACGCGATCGAATCGCAAATGCAATGAAAGCCTATTTTTAAATTCATTTTGAGTGCATCGTCCTCGCCCCAGAATTTTGTTCAAAGTCCTCACAAGCATTAACTACAGAAACACAAATTATTCTGCAAACCAGAGAGAGCAGTCAGCGACTTCAGATGTAGAGGCTGAAAATTTGAAGAGCCTGATCGATGATTTCAGACAATTGAGCGACAGATGGGATGCGATTTTGACCGAGTGTAAAACTGTTGCTGAAAACCTTGATTTCGTTGTCTGTCGTTGTCTGTCGTTGTCTGTCGTTGTCTGTCGTTGTCTGTCGTTGTCTGTCGTTGTCTGTCGTTGTCTGTCGTTGTCTGTCGTTGTCTGTCGTCGTCTGTCGTCGTCTGTCGTTGTCTGTCGTTGTCTGTCGTTGTCTGTCGTTGTCTGTCGTCTGTCGTCGTCTGTCGTTGTCTGTCGTTGTCTGTCGTTGTCTGTCGTTGTCTGTCGTTGTCTGTCGTTGTCTGTCGTCGTCTGTCGTTGTCTGTCGTTGTCTGTCGTTGTCTGTCGTTGTCTGTCGTTGTCTGTCGTTGTCTGTCGTTGTCTGTCGTTGTCTGTCGTTGTCTGTCGTTGTCTGTCGTTGTCTGTCGTTGTCTGTCGTTGTCTGTCGTTGTCTGTCGTCGTCTGTCGTCGTCTGTCGTTGTCTGTCGTTGTCTGTCGTCGTCTGTCGTCGTCTGTCGTCGTCTGTCGTTGTCTGTCGTTGTCTGTCGTTGTCTGTCGTTGTCTGTCGTTGTCTGTCGTTGTCTGTCGTTGTCTGTCGTTGTCTGTCGTCGTCTGTCGTCGTCTGTCGTCGTCTGTCGTTGTCTGTCGTTGTCTGTCGTTGTCTGTCGTTGTCTGTCGTTGTCTGTCGTCGTCTGTCGTCGTCTGTCGTTGTCTGTCGTTGTCTGTCGTTGTCTGTCGTTGTCTGTCGTTGTCTGTCGTTGTCTGTCGTTGTGTTGATCGTTGTGTTGATGTGATTGATTGATGATTGTGTGGCTGAAGAGACGAAACGAGGTCCTCTCGAGCCTCCCATTCCTCGATATGATGGCTTCATTCCACGCGTCTGGACGACGGAAGCCGGCCTTGGCAAGAGATACCACGAAATGACGAAGAACGGACTGGCAGACTTCCGCCACGAAGTTGGACGACATTTCGACATCCTTCAACAGCCGATCGTCGATCCACAGAGGTAAACAGAGATAGCCAAACGTACAGATAGACGCACACACACACACACACACACACACACACTCAGACACAGACATGGTAGGCAGAGGCATGGTAGCCATTTAGAAACGCTTAACTGGAGCTGCTGAAGGCAGAGAGCGAAATGTTTTCAGTCGAAAAATAAGTCTTCCCTGGTTTACGATGATGGTCTGAATGTCCAATCATTTCCGTCATCACTGGTCGTTTTGATCTGGCGATGAGTTTAGAAGTTTGTAAAATAATATCTCTGGTGGCCTTGCGTCTCACCTATCGTTATATTTGTATAGCTATATACACGTGGGATTGGCCGGGAAAAGCAGTGGCCCGTGGCGAAGGCGGCTATTGTGAGCTACTTCAGAAAGGGCAGGATAGAATGAGTGGAACAGATCGAGGCTGTGAGCTAACCTTCTGGGTTTTGACTGTCCAGCTGTCCTTGTATTTTGACTGTCCAGCTGTCCTTGTGTTTTGACTGTCCAGCTGTCCTTGTGTTTTGACTGTCCAGCTGTCCTTGTGTTTTGACTGTCCAGCTGTCCTTCGAGTGTTCCTGAACCTTCGACGTCGGCATCGAAACGAATGTATGTACCAGACGGAATGATTCCAAAGTACATTGGATATGTACCGAGTAAGTATCGAATTCATGCGACGGTTGGTCCCCAGTTGGTCATAACCAGGTACACGTAGGAGCATTTCTACGAGTAGTAAATAGTAATTTCTATGAGTAATTAGTCATTTCTATGAGTAAATAGTAATTTCTATGAGTAATTAGTAATTTCTATGAGTAATTAGTAATTTCGATGAGTAATTAGTAATTTATATGAGTAATTAGTAATTTCTATGAGTAATTAGTAATTTATATGAGCAATTAGTAATTTCTATGAGTAATTAGTAATTTCTATGAGTAATTAGTAATTTCTATGAGTAAATAGTAATTTCTATGAGTAATTAGTAATTTCTATGAGTAAATAGTAATTTCTATGAGTAATTAGTTATTTCTATGAGTAATTAGTAATTTCTATGAGTAATTAGTAATTTCTATGAGTAATTAGTAATTTCTATGAGTAATTAGTAATTTCTATGAGTAAATAGTAATTTCTATGAGTAATTAGTAATTTCTATGAGTAATTAGTAATTTCTATGAGTAATTAGTAATTTCTATGAGTAATTAGTAATTTCTATGAGTAATTAGTAATTTCTATGAGTAATTTCTATGAGTAATTAGTAATTTCTATGAGTAATTAGTAATTTCTATGAGTAATTAGTAATTTCTATGAGTAAATAGTAATTTCTATGAGTAAATAGTAATTTCTATGAGTAATTAGTAATTTCTATGAGTAATTAGTAATTTCTATGAGTAATTCGGTGTCACTCTGCAATAATATTCCAATTAGCATTATTGACTGAGGGAGAAGAATTTCGCAAAATAATGCTAACGTAATTATTGTAATATTATTATTATTCTGGAATGCACAGAATAGAATGTCGTCTTTCTATTTGATAATAACGGATAAACTTCGACCTTAACTGCAGAAATGAAAATGTCGCCAAACTATGTAAACCGCGTAGATCTTTTCGTTCATCTATCTCCAAAAACGTGCGAAAGCAATTAAATTAGAGTTTGATTTGTACAGGCGAAGATTCGTGTCATATTTCTCTTAAATAGTCATTGGCCTAATTACTAGTTAGGCTGTTAATTGTAATTAGTATAATGCTATTAATTGTAATTAGTATAATGCTATTAACTGTAATTAGTATAATGCTATTAATTGTAATTAGTATAATGCTAATAATTGTAATTAGTATAATGCTAATAATTGTAATTAGTATAATGCTATTAATTGTAATTAGTATAATGCTATTAATTGTAATTAGTATAATGCTATTAATTGTAATTAGTATAATGCTATTAATTGTAATTAGTATTATGCTATTAATTGTAATTAGTATAATGCTAATAAGTGTAATTAGTATAATGCTATTAATTGTAATTAGTATAATGCTATTAATTGTAATTAGTATAATGCTATTAATTGTAATTAGTATAATGCTAATAAGTGTAATTAGTATAATGCTAATAATTGTAATTAGTATAATGCTATTAATTGTAATTAGTATAATGCTATTAATTGTAATTAGTATAATGCTATTAATTGTAATTAGTATAATGCTATTAATTGTAATTAGTATAATACTATTAATTGTAATTAGCATAATGCTATTAATTGTAATTAGTATAATGCTATTAATTGTAATTAGTATAATGCTATTAATTGTAATTGGTATAATGCTATTAATTGTAATTAGTATAATGCTATTAATTGTAATTAGTATAATGCTATTAATTGTAATTAGTATAATGCTAATAAGTGTAATTAGTATAATGCTATTAATTGTAATTAGTATAATGCTATTAATTGTAATTAGTATAATGCTATTAATTGTAATTAGTATAATGCTGATAAGTGTAATTAGCATAATGCTATTAATTGTAATTAGTATAATGCTATTAATTGTAATTAGCATAATGCTATTAATTGTAATTAGTATAATGCTATTAATTGTAATTAGTATAATGCTATTAATTGTAATTAGTATAATGCTATTAATTGTAATTAGTATAATGCTATTAATTGTAATTAGTATAATGCTAATAAGTGTAATTAGTATAATGCTATTAATTGTAATTAGTATAATGCTATTAATTGTAATTAGTATAATGCTATTAATTGTAATTAGTATAATGCTGATAAGTGTAATTAGCATAATGCTATTAATTGTAATTAGTATAATGCTATTAATTGTAATTAGTATAATGCTATTAATTGTAATTAGTATAATGCTATTAATTGTAATTAGTATAATGCTAATAATAGTAATTAGTATAATGCTAATAATTGTAATTAGTATAATGCTATTAATTGTAATTAGTATAATACTATTAATTGTAATTAGCATAATGCTATTAATTGTAATTAGTATAATGCTATTAATTGTAATTAAGTATAATGCTATTAATTGTAATTAGTATAATGCTATTAATTGTAATTAGTATAATACTATTATTTGTAATTAGTATAATGCTAATAAGTGTAATTAGCATAATGCTATTAATTGTAATTAGTATAATGCTATTAATTGTAATTAGTATAATGCTATTAATTGTAATTAGTATAATGCTATTAATTGTAATTAGTATAATGCTATTAATTGTAATTAGTATAATGCTAATAATAGTAATTAGTATAATGCTAATAATAGTAATTAGTATAATGCTATTAATTGTAATTAGTATAATGCTATTAATTGTAATTAGCATAATGCTATTAATTGTAATTTGTATAATGCTATTAATTGTAATTAGTATAATGCTATTAATTGTAATTAGTATAATGCTATTAATTGTAATTAGCATAATGCTATTATTAATTGTAATTAGTATAATGCTATTAATTGTAATTAGTATAATGCTATTAATTGTAATTAGTATAATGCTATTAATTGTAATTAGTATACTGCTATTAATTGTAATTAGTATAATGCTAATAAGTGTAATTAGCATAATGCCAAGTCGTCGTCGTTGTATCTGTGCTGATGACATGATGTACATTGTACAGTAGTCGATTGTTTTCCTGTCTTCGTCGTCTTTCTTCAGCTAGGAAATTCGACTTCGGAAAGACTTATGGCGATTCGACGAGGTCTTTGGAGGTCTGCTACCATGACAGAGATTGTTACGGAGACTACGTGACAGCCAGAGGGTTACGACCGACTCAGGTCATCTCCTAGGGCGGACGGACGGACGGACGGACGGGGGCGGTGCCATGGCAACACAACAACTGACCGTCCGTCCCTCATCGCAGCTGCTCTTCTTCATTCGCCCCATATACAGCGAAATCCATTTCGTTGGCCTTATTACAATAATTACTGCTTTACAATTGCACAGAACATCGATTATTAGCGGAACCTTTGTTGAGAACTTTGACGCTGTTTTTAAGGACTCTAAAGTATCCAGTATAATGCCTAATTATGCAAGGTTTTAGTATTAATTAATCCTTTTGTTAATCGTATGGAAACTCTGATTTTTTTACAAGTATTCGTTGGCCATTTCAGACGGTACCTGACATCCAATAGAACATTATTATATGATATGTCATCGTCCAGTTGACATATTTTTTCTACTCCTCAAATGCCATTTTTAAGTACTTTTTAGTCTGTTAACCTGTGAAGACGTAAGATTCGGAATTGTAATCTATCTATCAAACCGAATTAATTAATTAATTCTCAGGTCGTCCATTTTCTTAAAACTAGTCTCGTAATTGAGTTGCAATGCCTTGTACGTCTCTTAAAATCTCATAACTCACATTATTTAGGAGATTTCTATAAATCTGTTTGTTCTTGAGTGCGTATAACATTACGATAGTGGGGTCCGAGAGCTGTCAATATAGCCAAAATATTTCACATCTGGTAACCTTTGGTTCCAGATAGTACATGGGTAGGCGAGTCCAAAAAGCCCGGGACACAAATTTTTACGGCCCTCTAGCGGATATAGCAGCCATTTACAAAATGGCCGACAAAAATACATAATTATTGTTCAATATCTCAGCTTCTAATTCACTTGGAATCGTGATCTTGGTGTCTAAACATACATATTCTTAACCGTAACCCTAACCCTACACCCTAGCAACTTCTTAAGCTCGACTTCGCTCTTCTTGCAAAAACTTTTCCATCTTTCACCTTCTCGTCCAGTGTCCGTGATCTAGGCGTTGACCTTGACAGCACACTCATCTTCTCAGAACACATCCAGAATCTCACCCGTTCCTGCTACTTCCACCAGAGACGTCTGAGAACAATTCGACGTTTTGTCTCCTCCTGGGTCTTTACGTCTACATGTATAGTCCATGCCTTTATCTGCTTCCATGTTGAATACTGCAACTCTCTTTTTGCAGGAAAGACTGATCATAACCACACACCACAAGGACGCGCACTCAGCCAAGGGACACAACTGGACTTGGATGGGTCCAGAGTTTAACGGTAGCTTATGACAGCATAGGCCGTTGCCGCCGACAAAGATTATTTCTGGCATATTACAGCTCTACAACTGGACTTGCTACTTGTACTCAGGAAGAAGCTGATACAAGGATTTTCCTGCATGTCTCCGATGCTGCCAAACATCGCTATCGTAAAATGATGATACATGTATGTTCAGTTGACTGTCATGTTTGGGCACAGATGTTTGTAGCTGTTCTCAAACTACCATGTACGGGTGATTGGGGTGGCTGCAAACGCTTAAAGGACGCTGGGAGGCGAAGTGGACAACACTTCCCGAAGCGTCTCATACCTGTCATAAACTGCTCAGATGTGGCTGCGAGAATAGCTGTAGGGGACAGTGCAAATTAATGAGTGAAAGCTGCTCTACAGTGTACTGGTCTCTGCCTGTGTGACCGTGAATGACGTGGACGATGTATCACAGTTGATTTTCAAACTAAGGGGAATCCTCACCTTCCCCTGTGACCGTCGTCCGCGATCTCGGCGTCACGCTAGAATCAGACCTGTCCATGAGAAGTCATGTGGCGCGAATCGTTGGCTGCTGCTTTCGTCAGCTCCGTCTCCTGAGAGGCTGCATCAGGTCATTGCCTTTCGAGGCTGCGAGAGCGGCCGTTGCCGCCTTTGTCACCTCTCAGGTTGACCGCTGCAACAGCCTACTGGTCGGTGCGCCCACGTGTCTCCTGGATTGCCTGCAGTCCGTTCTCAACGCTGCTGCAAAGCTGCTATGCAACCGGAGGAAATATGATCATGTCACGCCGCTCCTCCGTGATGTTCTGCACTGGCTGCCAGTCTCTCTGCGTATTGAGTTCAAAATCTGTTTGTTTGTCTACAAGTCGCTTCATGGGGCCGCGCCTGAGTATTTGCGCGATTACTGCATCGAGACGCATTCTTCCGCCTCCGGGTTGCGACTCAGATCGCTCGAGAAAAGCGATCGTCGCGTAAAACGGATGAAAACCCGTTTTGGCGATCGCGCTTTCTCGGCGGCTGGCCCCAGATGCTGGAACGGTCTTCCTCCTGCCCTGCGAGCGGCTAACACAGTTGACTCCTTCAAATCTGGACTCAAGACTTATTTGTTCTGTAAGGCCTACCCTGCTGTTAGTTGACTGTGAGGCGCCCTTGTAACGGCATGGCTGTGTTACGGCGCCATATAAATTGCCACTGTTATTATTTATTATTATTATTATTATTATTATTATTATTATTATTATTATTATTCCGCAAATCATGTAACTAGCTGCAAATCTTGTAGATAAGTGTCTGCAATGAATTCTATTGGAATCCTTGCCACTAAATATGTATGTTTAGACACAAAGATCGCCAAGTGAACTAGAAGCTGATATATTGAACAATTGGTATTTTGGTCGGACATTTTAGAAAATGGCTGCCAATTTCGTGTAGATTAGTGTTTGCAATTAATTCTATTGGAATCCGTGTCCTTAAATAAGAATGTTTAGACACCAAGATAACGATTCTAACTTTTCTAAGTGAACTAGAAGCTGAGATATTGACAAAGTTTTATTTTGATCGGCCATTTTGGAAAATGGCTGCCAATTTCGTGTAGGTAGGCGTTTACAATTAGTTCTATTGGAATCCTTGCCCATGAATATGCATGTTTAGACACCAAGATCACGATTCCAAGTGAATTAGAAGCTGAGATATTGAACAATATGTATTTTGGTCGGCCATTTTGTAAAATGGCTGCCATATCTGCTAGAGGGCCGTAAAAATTTGTGTCCCGGGTTTTTTTTTAACTCGCCTACCCATGTACTATCTGGAACCAAAGGGGCGCGTTGGTTACCAAATGTGAAACTTTTTTCAGCTCCCGTACCCCACTACGAAAGTTTGCCTGATTGAGTGGGTAAGTGTTCCCCGCTACTGCAAATAGTCCATGGACGAGAGAGGCCCTGCTTAGAGGGGGGGGGGTCTAGCGCCGCCGACCAATTGACCGACAAAGGACTGCTGTCTTAAATCAGGGAGGACAGTGAAACCCCCCCCCCCCCTATGCCCATGCACATGTATATGTGTAGGCCTATCTGAATTACGTGTATGGCGTTCTATAAAGAACCTCCAAAAGCCTTTCAAGAACCTTGACACGGTGTGGCTCCTCATGATCAAAGCGAACCGCCTTGTCCTTGGCCTTGTGTAATTTCCAGTGTGATTCTCGTTAACTATAACGATAACGAAATTGTTCGTTAACGAAAATAAAATGATTTCGTTAACGATAACTATAACTAAAAAATATCATTAACTATAACTATAACTAAAATAACAATAACGTAAATTCATCTTTATTTTCGTTAATAAAAAAATATAAATAGTAAGTGCAACATGGATAATTCGACATAAATGACAACGAAAAATGCGATATTTTTATTATGCAATTTGTCAGTTACCTTGGAAACTCGTATTCATGAAGCTTCAACGGCTTTCAAAGCTCTGAGCAAATTGTGAAAACAGCGTGTTAATATGCACAATATTGCTTATGGCCTTAATTATTGTAACTAAGTAGTAACTAAAATTAACTAAAATAAAAATCCATTAACTATAACTAACTATAACTAAAATATAATACTAACTATAACTATAACTATAACGAAAATAAAAAACCATTAACTATAACTGTAACTATAACTAAAATAAACTCTGTAAGGGGAATCACACTGGTAATTTCCACCTGGTCTTGTGTGCTTTCCTTGTCCCTGAGTGATGCCCGCGAGTCCTTGTGTGACGTCCGCGTGTCCTGAGTGATGTCCGCGTGTCCTGTGTGATGCCCGCGTGTCCTGAGTGATGTCCGCGTGTCCCTGTGTGATGTCCGCGTGTCCCTGTGTGATGCCCGCGTGTCCCTGTGTGATGTCCGCGTGTCCCTGTGTGATGCCCGCGTGTCCCTGTGTGATGTCCGCGTGTCCCTGTGTGATGTCCGCGTGTCCCTGTGTGATGCCCGCGTGTCCCTGTGTGATGTCCGCGTGTCCTGAGTGATGTACCTTTATAGTGTAGTAAGTACATGTTTGTTCTTGCGGGTGACCCGTCAGAACGGCCCAGGACAAATCGGCCCCGACAAAACGGCCCCGACAAATGGGCCCCGACAAAACGGCCCCGACAAAACGGCCCCCGTCAAAATGGCCTCGACAAAACAGCCCCGTCTCAATCGGCCCCCGTCAAATCGGCCCCCGTCAAATCGGCCCCGTCATATCGGCCCCAGTCATATCGGCCCCCGTCATATCGGCCCCAGTCATATCGGCCCCAGTCATATCGGCCCCATACAAAATATCCAATGTTGCAAGTACTTTTAAGCTTACGCTGACAAACTATGTTGAAATGAGGCCGCAAGCGACGGTTCAGCTGGGCAATGGACTGCGGAGACCATCGTCTACTGCTAACTGGTTGGCGTATTTAATTATTTAAATGCTTTCAATGACAACATTTACTATCATAGAACCAACTTCTATTTACGCAATGAATTGTTTTTCATAAATCCAACTTCCATTTTAACGCCAAAATTATTTTCAGCAATCCAACTTCCATTTTAAACTGACTACATAAAATAATTTGGCAACGTAAACTACGGTCTTATCAATCCGGGTTCTATTTACGCAAATAATTCTTTTCATCAATCCAACTTAAAAGTACTTAGGACACGGGATATTTTGTGATGGGCCGATGTGACTGGGGCCGATATGACTGGGGCCGGTTTGACGGGGGCCGATTTGACGGGGGCCGATTTGACGGGGGTCGATATGACGGGGGGCCGTTATGACGGGGGCCGAAATGACGGGGCTGTTTTGTCGAGGCCATTTTGACTGGGGCGTTTTGTCGGGGCCGTTTTGTCGGGGCCCATTTGTCGGGGCCTTTTTGTTTTGTCGGGGCCGATTTGTCCTGGGCCGTTCTGACGGGGTACCGTTCTTGCGTGATAGCAGTAATTTTAGGTGAAGCTCGCCTCCCAGCAGACAAAGAGCCAGCCAGAGAAACGCACAGACAAACGAAGCGAAACAGACAGCAGAAGAGAGGGACAGATACGCGGCCGCAGACAACAGTACTGTTTGGCTGCTTTTGGGCGAAGCAGGAGCAGGAGCAGCGACATCCGAGTCCGACCGACCGACCGCTCGACCGACAGACCGACCGACAGACCGCTCGACCGACAGACCGACCGACAGACCGCTCGACCGATCGACCGACCGACAGACCGCTCGACCGATCGACCGACCGACAGACCGCTCGACCGACAGACCGAGACAGACCGAGACAGACCGAGACAGACCGATAGACCGACAGACCGACAGACCGACAGACCGACCGACAGACCGACAGACCGACAGACAGACAGACCGACAGACAGACCGACAGACAGACCGACAGACAGACCGACAGACAGACCGAGACAGACCGAGACAGACCGAGACAGACCGACAGACCGACCGACCGAGCGTCCTTGTGTCCTCCCTCGCTGCAGCCTTATCTTCAGTCTGCGGCCGACGATGGGAGGGGGAGAGGAGGTGGAGTCGAGGGAAGCAGGGTGGAAGAAGGAAGGACATGGAAATGGTGGAGGAGGAGGAGGACGAGGACGAGGAGGAGATGGAGATGGAGATGGAGAGGGAGGAAGGATCAGCTCCACCAGCTTCACCAGCTCCACCACCAGCTCCACCACCAGCTCCACCAGCTTTGTGTATGCTGAGCGCTTTGCTATAATCAATAACGATGATCGCCTGAGGCGTCCACAGCAGTGGCTCCACGGATTGGAGGACAGTCTCTGTCTCTGTCTCTGTCTGTCTGTCTGTCTGTCTCTGTCTGTCTGTCTGTCTGTCTGTCTGTCTGTCTCTGTCTATCTATCTGTATGTCTGTCTATCTGTATGTCTGTCTATCTGTCTGTCTGTCTCTCTGAGTCTCTCTCTGAGTCTCTGTCAGTGCATATTGTGGACTCATAATAATAGAGAACAATATCCACCTATCGTTAGCGGCGACTGAACCAATTTTTTTCTCATGGATCACAGAAGTCGTTTATTATTTAGGGCGAATGACCTGAGATAATGGCATTTGATAGAGCGATACTACATGACACAATCGTCGCAATGCAGTAAGTGAATTAGGAGAAAGAAACATTGGTAAAGAAGAGGAGGAGGACGAGGAGGTAGAGGAGGAAGAGGAGGAAGACGAGGACAAGGAGGAGAAAATGAAGAGGCGGAGGAGGTTCAATCGAAGACGGACACACACACACACTGTTCTTTCTTTGTTCCTGATGACAAGTCCTCGCTTGTCTTCATGGAGCTCCTCTTCTTCCTACTTCAACCTCCTCCTCCTTCTTCAACCTCCTCCTCCTTCAACTCCTCCTCTTCCTCCTCATCTTCCGTCAACCTCCTCTTCCTCCTCCAGCCTCCTTCAACCTCCTCCTCCTTCAACCTCCTCCTCCTTCAACCTCCTTCAACCTCCTCCTCCTCCTACTCCTTCAACCTCCTCTTCCTCCTTCAACCTCCTTCAACCTCCTCCTCCTCCTTTAACGTCCTCCTCCTCCTCCAACCTCCTTCAACCTCCTCCAACCTCCTTCCTCCTCCTCCTCCTCCTTTAACGTCCTTCTCCTCCTTCAACCTCCTTCAACCTCCTCCTCCTTCTCCTCCAACCTCTTCCTCCTCCTCCTCCAACCTCCTCCAACCTCCTTCAACCTCCTCCTCCTCCTCCTCCTCCTCCTTTAACGTCCTTCTCCTCCTTCAACCTCCTTCAACCTCCTCCTCCTCCTCCTCCTCCTCCAACCTCCTCCAACCTCCTCCTCCTCCTCCTCCTCCTCCTCCTCCTCCTCAACCTCCTCCAACCTCCTCCTCCTCCTCCTCCTCCTCATCCAACCTCCTCCTCCTCCTCCTCCAACCTCCTCCTCCTCTTCCTCCTCCTCCTCCTCCTTCTTCAACCTCTTCCTCCCTCCTCCTCCTCCTCCTTCAACCTCTCCTCCCTCCTCTCCTCCTCCTCCTCCTCCTCCTCCTCCTCCTCCAACCTCCTCCTCCTCCAACCTCCTCCAACAACCTCCTCCTCCTCCTCCAACCTCCTTCAGCCTCCCTCCTCCTCCTCCTCCTTTAACGTCCTTCTCCTCCTTCAACCTCCTTCAACCTCCTCCTCCAACCTCCTCCAACCTCCAACCTCCTCCAACCTCCTCCAACCTCCTCCTCCTCCTCCTCCTCCTCCTACTCCTTCAACCTCCTCTTCCTCCAACCTCCTTCAACCTCTTCCTCCTCCTCCTCCTCCTCCTCCTCCTCCTCCTCCTCCTCCTCCTCCTCCTCCTCCAACCTCCTCCTCCTCCTCCTTTAACGTCCTTCTCCTCCTTCAACCTCCTTCAACCTCCTCCTCCTCCTCCTCCTCCAACCTCCTCCCCCCTCCTCCTCCCTCCTCCCTCCTCCTCCTCTTCTCTTCCTCCTCCTCCTCCTCCTCCTCCAACCTCCTCCTCCTCGTCCTCCTCCTCCTTCAACCTCCTCCTCCTCCTTTAACGTCCTTCTCCTCCTTCAACCTCCTCCAACCTCCTCCTCCTCCTCCTTCAACCTCTTCCTCCTCCTGCTCCTCCTCCTCCTCCTCCTCCTTCAACCTCTTCCTCCTCCTCCTCCTCCTCCTCCTCCTCCTTCAACCTCTTCCTCCTCCTCCTCCTCCTCCCTTCAACCTCTTCCTCCTCCCTCCTCCTCCTCCTCCTCTTCCTCCTCCTCCTCCTCCTCCTCGTCGTCGTCGTCGTCGTCGTTCTCCCCCTTTTCTCCTTTTCTCCTCTTCGTCGACATTGTTCTCTTCCTTTTCTAGAACTACTTCATATTCAATCTCCTTGACTATTGAAATGCGCTGTTTAGTTTTGACAATGAAGCAGAGACTAAAAATCATCAAAAACACGGTCGATTATTTCTCTGTCGTTTCTCGTGTTGTGATGTTGGCCCTGTCAACCCTAACCCTCATTCTCTTGTTCCCCCCCCCACACAACCCATTCATCATCATATTATTCAGGACGTGTCTGTCGCGTCTCTACAATTATTATTGTTCTATAGATGCAAACCATTATTATAGCCATCATCACCGCTTTCCTTTGGAACAGCCGCCGTCACCACCGCCGCCGCATCTTCTGCGCATTTCATTAGCAACGACGACGACGACAGAGCCGAACAGCGCATCGCCCGCCCGCCCGTCCGCACCGGCCAACGAGGCGACACACAAAGCCCATGCTGCTAGCGCTACTGCTGCTGCTGCTAGCGGTGCTGCTGCTGCTGCTGCTGCCTATTCTACATCCCTTTGCTGAGCATCTCTGATGCGTCGTCGTCTATTGCCTGCGCTCTGTCTCTTTCCGCGACATTAGACTCGTCATAGTCGTAATAATGATAGTCGACGTTTAGACGTTTTACCCCAGCGTTTCATGATGTCACCATTGTCTTGCATTTGGGGAGAGGAAGTCTCGAAGTTGGTGACCGACCGAAAGTTCTGCGCTAGACCGCCATATAAATGGGATCAATGACGATCAATGGCTTCCTCCTCCGTAAGTAGAAAGGGAATCGACCGCCATTACACTGCGCAACCTTCAACTATGACCTCTCCTTAACCTTCTCTCTTGTGTACCTGCACTTGGCTTCTTTCCTTCTTTCCCTAACCATCCTCATGTTTTCCAATATTGCTAATCACAGCCTTCTTCCTGTTTCCAGACCTCTTCGGCCTTTTGAAACCTTATCCGTTCTCCTTCTTCTTAATCCTCAGCTTTCCTTCTGTCTCTTTCTGTCTGTCTCTGTCTCTGTCTCTGTCTCTGTCTCTGTCTCTGTCTCTGTCTCTGTCTCTGTCTCTGTCTCTGTCTCTGTCTCTGTCTCTGTCTCTGTCTCTGTCTCTGTCTCTGTCTCTGTCTCTGTCTCTGTCTCTCTGTCTCTGTCTCTGTCTCTGTCTCTGTCTCTGTCTCTGTCTCTGTCTCTGTCTCTGTCTCTGTCTCTGTCTCTGTCTCTCTGTCTCTGTCTCTGTCTCTGTCTCTGTCTCTGTCT
The DNA here is from genome assembly GCA_020284085.1 of Aporrectodea caliginosa. Classification (NCBI taxonomy): domain Eukaryota; kingdom Metazoa; phylum Annelida; class Clitellata; order Crassiclitellata; family Lumbricidae; genus Aporrectodea; species Aporrectodea caliginosa. The sequence goes on from JACEVL010000163.1 coordinate 2,423,597, forward strand.
CTGTCTCTCTCTCTCTGTCTCTCTCTCTCTCTCTCTCTCTCTCTCTCTCTCTCTCTCTCTCTCTCTCTCTCTCTCTCTCTCTCTTATCTGATCAGTCCTCTGTCCTCTCAGCCGTATACGTTCTCTGTTCTGTGACATAAAAGGATAATATTAAGTAATCCTTGTGATGTTTCCTTTCAGTAGAAACGGACGTACGAACTCCAGCTGGTTCTATTCAGCCACTACAACAGTTACATCATCAGCAGCACCAGCACCAGCACCAACACCAGTAACTAGGCTATGTGGCGTTGTAAGTTGAAGCGGCGCTCAGTCTTTCTTCCACCCCTTCTGCTGCTATGGATCGCGACTGTGCAGCAGTGTACAGCCAGTCCTGATGCTAAACGACTCTACGACGACAAACTGAAGAAGAATGGATACAACAAACTGATTCGACCGGTTGGAAATACATCCGATACACTGGTCGTCAAAGTCGGTCTCCGATTGACACAGATCATCGACGTCGTACGTATATATTCCAGGTGGTGGTCGTGGTGGTTGTGGTGGTGGTGGTGGTGGTGGTGGTGGTGGTGGTGGTCGTGGTGGTCGTGGTGGTGGTGGTGGTGGTGGTCGTCGTCGTCGTGGTTGTGGTGGTGGTGGTGGTCGTGGTGGTGGTTGTGGTGGTGGTGGTGGTGGTGGTGGTCGTGGTGGTGGTGATCGTGGTGGTCGTGGTCGTGGTGGTGGTGGTGGTCGTCGTCGTGGTCGTGGTGGTGGTGGTGGTGGTGGGTGGTGGTGGTGGTGGTGGTGGTGGTGGTGGTGGTGGTGGTCGTGGTGGTCGTCGGTGGTGGTGGTGGTGGTGGTGGTGGTGGTCGTGGTGGTGGTGGTGGTCGGTGGTGGTGGTGGTGGTCGTGGTGGTGGTCGTGGTGGTGGTGGTCGTGGTGGTCGTGGTGGTGGTGGTTGTGGTGGTGGTGGTGGTGGTCGTCGTCGTCGTCGTGGTGGTGGTGGTGGTGGTGGTCAGTGGTGGTGGTGGTGGTGGTGGTGGTCGTGGTGGTGGTCGTCGTGGTGGTCGTGGTGGTGGTGGTCGTGGTGCTCGTGGTGGTGGTGGTGATCGTCGTCGTCGTCGTGGTAGTGGTAGTGGTGGTCGTGGTGGTGGTGGTCGTGGTGGTCGTGGTGGTCGTGGTGGTGGTGGTTGTGGTCGTGGTGGTCGTGGTGGTGGTGGTGGTGATCGTCGTCGTGGTCGTGGTGGTAGTGGTGGTGGTGGTGGTGGTGGTGGTCGGTTGTGGTGGGTGGTGGTCGTGGTGGTCGTGGTGGTCGGTGGTCGTCGTGGTGGTGGTGGTGGTCGTGGTGGTGGTTGTGGTGGTGGTGGTGGTCGTGGTGGTGGTGGTCGTCGTCGTGGTGGTGGTGGTGGTGGTCGTGGTGGTGGTGGTGGTGGTGGGTGGTGGTGGTGGTCGTGGTGGTCGTGGTGGTGGTGGTGGTGGTCGTCGTGGTCGTGGTAGTGGTGGTGGTGGTCGTGGTGGTGGTGGTCGTGGTGGTGGTGGTCGTGGTGGTGGTGGTTGTGGTCGTCGTCGTGGTGGTGGTGGTGGGTGGTGGTCGGTGGTGGTCGGTGCTCGTGGTGGTGGTGGTCGTGGTGGTGGTGGTCGGTGGTGGTGGTGGTGGTGGTGGTGGTGGTGGTGGTCGTGGTGGTGGTCGTCGTGGTGGTGGTGGTGGTCGTGGTGGTGGTGGTGGTGGTGGTGGTGGTGGTGGTCGTGGTGGTGGTGGTGGTGGTGGTGGTGGTGGTGGTGGTGGTGGTGGTGGTGGTGGTGGTGGTGGTGGTGGTGGTGGTGGGGAAACAAACGCTTCCCGCCAATTATTCATTCCTCTGCATCGGTCTATTTACAAAGTTAGCATAGTCTGCAGTCCTCCTCTGGTTTACTGCCGCCTAATCTTACTCGAATCGTTTGCCTTATATGCTACTCGACTTCAGCTGCAATCATTTAGCTTCTGCTAGATTCTGAATCTGAAGAAAGTGTTACGCTTGTTTCCATCGAATGCCAGACATACAGAGCACGAGTCTGATTAGCCGTTTGTTCCTTTCCTTTGATCTGCTCTCCTTTGATCTGCTCTCCTTTGATCTGCTTTCCTTTGATCTGCTCTCCTTTGATCTGTTCTCCTTTGATTTTGATCCATTTATGCTCACGTAGCAACTATAAGCAACTATAAGTTATGCCTGTCATAGCTCTTAACGGGTTAGGGTTAGTGTTAGGTATCTATGTTACTTACTTAATATTCATGTCAATTCACGAAAGTGAATTAACGCTAATGGGTGAACAGAGAGGAGGAGAGGGAGATGGGAAATGATTGAATGGAGACGCTGCTAAATTAAAGTGGAAGTGACGGTCCTGATTTAATTCTGGAAAGTCAGTTGATTATCACACCTTACAGACCTCAAGTCTGTAAAGTCGCATTTGTTGTCACTCGACTCTCTACTGCAGCAGGTCAAGTTCTACGACAATTGTCGAGTTTGTCTGGTTGGAAATGCACAATAATTAGTTACGTACGGAAGACCTGTTGTCATGTAACAGGTTGCTAGTTGAGTTAACAACGTAGACCTATGGCATAATAATTACATAGCGCACCGTTAAAGTTAAGGTTCTCCTCGGTTTGTCGTGCATTTACCAATTGAATTTGATTGTCGAAAAGTGCATAAGAGCGAATTTCTGTCGCTTTCCATTTTTCTAGGACGAGAAGAATCAAATAATGACAACAAACGTTTGGTTGGAACAGGTACGAATCGACCCTTCATCGTTCTGTTCGGTGAAGTTTCAATTCATGGCATGTGCAAATCATAATTAAATAAGTAACTAAGTACGAATCATAGTTGTAAAAAACGGTAAAAACAAAATAAAAAACGATAAAAAACGTCGTTTTATTCAAAATAATAAAAAAACGGAAAAAACGAGAAAAAAACGGAAAAGAAAATAATTTGACTTTGTTACATCTTTAGGGTAAAGTGGGGTAATTTCGGCACAGGGGTAATTTCGGCACCCCGGGTAGCCGAGAAAATACCGTGCAGCAATAAAGCTCTATGGTGTGACGTCATAGGTCTGGACCTTACGGTCTTAGAAAAGTTAGAAAACATTCTAAGAATCGTATTTTTAGCACCCTTAGTAAGTCATTTTTGTTTTGATGCATTTTCTTAACTGTATATCAATTCAGTCACAGCGTTGCTAAAAACTTGGTATCGATCATATAAGTAAATGCTATTTTATTTCTCCATGTATAAACATTGTAGTGCAGAACCCTGAGCGTTATTAATGTGTATAGCAGCCGATTATTTTTCTATTATACGGTCAGAATAATGCCTACATAGGAGGTAAATTCGGCACTCAAATCTTGTCTAATTCCGGCAGTGCCGAAATTTGCTCTAGGGTAGTGCCGAAATTACCCCTCTGTCTTGCTTCACCTGGCCAAGGTTAAATCCCTACTTAATTCTGCAAACATCCCATACGTAGACCTAGTTAAAACGCAAGAGTGTTTGTACAGGCAAAGTGGATTATTCAAGTGGGATAACTTAGCCAAACCCTACCGTGCACGATATGCTCAGTGGTCGAACGATTACATCAGGTTAGCAGTAAAGGCTGCGCTTGTTGATGGGCGTCCAAAGAAAACAGTCGCTAAACAGTGGGATTCCACTCCAAACTCTTCAGGACAATGTGAAAAGATCTTGCGTGGACGGAGGTGTGACAAAGTGTTCTGCGGGTTGACCAACCATTTTAATTGATTATCTGGAAAAGAGCTGTCGGAAATGTGATTTTCATGTCCAACAAACTGTTTAGTCTGTCATCGAAGATCGTCAAAGAACCAGCGTTTAGTTATTGCGAAATTATTGGAATTGAGCACCGATCTAACGACAGTGAGAAAACGTTTTGATCAAATCACTTCTTTTTTCACACTCTACTATGTCCGTATAACCGACCACCAGTGCTTCTGGGCTGAAATTGACTTCGCTGCCGTCGACTGACCTGATAATTCATCAGTTCCAGAATCGTCACTTCAGCACTCTTCTTGTTCACACTACTATATCTGATGCTTGTCCCGGCAGAACTATGACAAAACCTTGTCTGCAGTTCGTCCAACGGAGAAGACCAACTTTGATCAGCTAGTGATCCTGACAAGAGGAAAAGCAATGTATGACATGCAGAAGTCTTTACAAGTTCACCCTTCAAAAGCCATTTGGTGACAGAAGAGACTGCAAAGCAAAAAATTCAACGATCGTCCAGAACGCTGAGAAGGCGATCAAGATAAAGAAGCGTGATTCTGCAGCAGCGGAAGCAGCTGTGAAAGACAATGACAAGTCCAAGCTTAGGCCTACATCGAGTCACAGAACTGTTAGCACACAACTCCGTGTCTGTTTTACAAGATTCCGTATAACGAATCTTCCGTTCCTTGGTGGCAATGCAACCAATGCGAGAAATGAGTGTGCGACAACTGCGCTTGCATCATCAACAAGCAGACTGTCGTGGATTCTAGATGCAGGCTTAGTAACTCACTGATGGCATGTTTATTGCACTGCATAACTGTCTCCTTTTTTATGCTTGTTCATTGTTGTCGCAAAATTGTTGTCTTACTGTAGCCTACAGTAGCTAAGACAAAGATTTCTGTAAAAGAGCTGTTGCATGTTGGCAGTGGCCTCAAATCGCCCGTCCATTTGCACTGCTGGGAATCGGATATGTCTGAACAGTTTGTGAATTTTAAATAAATCTTAGCTATAAATCGATAGCATTGCTTGTTACAGTGTCTGACTGTAGAGTGTTAATGAATGCAGGCCTATAGGCCTAGACGCATAATTTAAGCCTTTCTGTTCAATTTAGCTCGTTCTAAACAAATCGTCATTTTCGTTTCGGGTAATTTCGTCACCCATGCCGAAATTACCCTACCCTGTGGGTAATTTCGGCATTTGAATGCCTTCACTTCATATGCTATAACAGGAATTTGTGAGAGCTGATTCACAATTTGAAGGAGCCATTTCATAGCAGAGGGTTGTAGCAAACTATGGAAACTTCAGTGGATCTTAAAAATGTGACAACATTTTAAATATTCAAGAAATTGCTTAAGGTGCCGAAATTACCCCATTTTACATCTTTTACTGCATTTTCAAATTAAAAGCCTTGTTTACACAATTTAATTTTAATCAGCAAATAACATAACTTTATTAGTAGCCTAAACACCAAGTAACATTAATCTACAATAATTATTTTCTTTTTCATAAGTTTGGTTTAATAAGAAATTGAGAAATAAAAATTATTGAAATCTTCTCAAATTTAAATTGTAGGCCCTATACATTAGTCCGCATAAGTCCATGCTGACATAAACAATTAAAAACTAAACTTTGTAAATATATAGTGTAGGCCTACTTAATTAAAAATTGTACTTACAATTTTGACTAATATAAGAACTTAATATGGAGTAATATCAGTCAGTTTATCAGTCAATTGGAGATTACTGCTTACAAAGACAACATTTCGAATTTTGGATAACTTAGAAATTCAAAATAACTTTATAAATTTTATTTCCTGTAGGCCTACAGTACTATTTATTTATCAACTGATGACGTTAAATAGTGACGTAACTTAGATGATCCTTGCAATGTATGAACGCCTCAGTAGTTATTATTACGAAAACAGAGATTCTCTTTCCCTCACAGCATGGGTTCCAACCTGGTCACTCCCCATATATGCCTCTACTAAGTATGCAGGATAAAATTTCAAATGCTATTGAAAATAACGAATACTCCATTGGACTATTCTTCGATCTTGCCAAGGCATTCGATACTGTAAATCATGCTATCCTAATAAAAAAACTAAATAATTATGGGATCCGAGGTACCCAGCTTGAATGGTTTATCAGTTATTTTATGAACAGGTCCCAGTTAGTTAGCTGTAATGGTTCTCTCTCGGACTTAAGGAACATTTACTTTGGAGTTCCGCAGGGGTCTATTCTAGGCCCCCTATTATTCCTAATTTATATTAATGATTTACCAAATGCTCCTCCCTCATGTTCTTCATACTATTTGCTGATGATTCTAATGTATTCTATTCCCATACTTCTCTAGACTCCTTGTACTCGATCTACTGTAAACACAATGCTAAAATTCGTAACTGAGTGGTTCCATGCTAATAAATTAACTCTTAACCTTGAAAAAACTAACTATATACTCTTTAAATCCCACAGGAAAGGCAGTCCTCCTGCACATTTAAGGATATGTATAGAGGATACCCCAATCACTCAAGTGGTAACGACTAAGTTTCTAGTGGTGTACATAGATCAGCACCTTCCCTACTTAACATATTGCAATATAGTTTGGACTTCAACCTATAAAACCAGTCTTACGAGATTAGTTATCTTACAAAAACGAGCAGTTCGATATGTGGCTCGAATCCCGTACGGGGCCCACACCAAAAATAAATTTCAAGAGCTTAATTTCCTGCAAATCGACCAGATAAGGATTGCACAGATAGGGGAGTTTATGTTCAGATATGATCGTGGCCTCCTACTTCCAGTATTTAATAAGTTTTTTCGTCACACTTCGGACATCCACTCCCACATGACTAGAACTTCTAATCTGTACCACAAACCTTTTGCCCACACAAATACCCGACTATTCTCTGTCAGATATGTATACAGGGGCATCAACTTGGAACGAGATTCCACAGTCTATTAGGCAACTCCCTAATTTATGCCTCTTCAAAAGAGGGCTGCGTCACTTTTTAATTGGAAATGACTGACCCAGGCTCCCAATAACCTTTTTGATACAACAGCAGTTACTTAACCACCCCATCCACATGCTTAAAATCATAAAATGTTTGAAAATTAACAAGTTTAAAATGAGATTAAATGTGAGCCTAAATTAATTGTGTCATAGATATTCACACAAATTTACTGTTGACAGGGCCGCCGCATTAAGGCCAGTGCGGGTCCGGGTGCTGTGATAACCATCCGGCAAAGGCCCCCTCTGACAACCACCGGTCCATCACGCACATATTTATAGCATACTAGTGAGTATTAACTGCCTAAAGACACTAAGACAATACACAATTAACGTTACATTACTATCTGTACACGCAATGATTAGTGCCAGGTAAATAACTATAAGTAATTAAATTAATTGTGACTTCATATTTATTTTATGTCAAATAACTAAAAGTAATTAAATTAATTTTTAGGCCTACTTCGTATTTATTTATGTTGCAGCATTTTCGCTAGATTTAACAGTAGGTTAATAACAATCACATTAAAAAATTTCTTCATTTCCGAAAATGTGGGGCCCTCAAAACTGCGGGCCCGGGTGCTGCAGCACCCTTAGCACCCCCTTAATGCGGCCCTGACTGTTGACCTAATATGTGTGCTGCTGAGTCATTAGTTAAGATTTATCGTTTTGTTCTTTAATACGCTTAGTTTCAGACCGGTTAAATACATTGGCTTTCCTCATGAGGCTGTACTGCAACCTTAGGGAGCCCTACTTAGCGGGGCCGTAAGACCCTTTCAGGGTCCTCTGTGTGACTCCATTTTCTCATTGATTGTGTACTACTGTTGTCTGTTGGTCACCAAATAAATGATTTGATTTGATTTGATCCTTGAAAGGACCGACACAACATAAGGGATATCAGACAAAAATAAAATTAAACAAATAATAACAGACAGTAAATAAATAAATAAAGAAAGTTACATAAAAAAATAAAAAACGGAAAAAACGTGACGAGAAATAAATAACGAAAAAAACAACGTATTTTGGAAAAAAATAAAAACGAAAGAAACGTTTTTTACAACTATGGTAAGAATATTCTTAAAGTGGGAAGCACTAGCAAACGCACAACACTGTACATGGCAAGCTTAATACATTAAGTAAACACACACACACACACACACACACACACACAATATTTAGAATCTGCGTCAGCGCGATACGTTTCAGAAGAGGTTGAACACACCGATGGTACCCGGGGGGGCGTGAATATCATTTCACTGGACTTATTCGGGTTAAGGCTAAGGTTGGAACTGTTAGTCTAGGCGCGCAGAGCTGAAAAGTGGTCAAAAAAGCGATGTAAGCGGCAAGTCATGTTCATTTTTGGCAACATACCTTTTTACACTAATTCGACCCTGCTGATTACGAAAATCGCTGTTGCCAAGCTGGAATTTTGACCTGAAGGTCATTTCAAGGTCATAAAATATAAAATCTAGCAAAATTCAGAGATAAATGGCCAGATCTCAGCCAATAATGGTTGAATTCGACTAATTCTTTCCTGCTTTTTCTCGAATTTATAAGGACTACCTGTGGTAAGAAACAAGGTTACTAAATAAAAGACGATCCAAGGTTATTTCAAGGTCAAAAAGGGCAATTTCATGTCAAAATCTGGGGAATTAGCCATAACTCAGTCAAATATTGTTCTATTTGGGTGATTCTTTCATCTTTTTGCTCAGGCCGATAAGGGCTACATTTGCATCGTTCCTAAAAAAGGCTAACATGACCCAAGGTCAATTCAAGGTCAAAATTAAGGCGAAAAGGCCATAACTCAGTCAAATATTGTTCTATTTGGGTGATTCTTTCATCTTTTTGATCCGGACGATAAGGGCTACATTTGCATAGTACTTAAAGGCTAACATGATCCAAGGTCAATTCAAGGTCAAAATCAAGGGGAAAAGGTCATAACTCAGTCAAATATTGTTCTATTTGGGTGATTCTTTCATCTTTTGCTTGGGACGATAAGGGCTACATTTACATAGTTCTTAAAGGCTAACATGACCCAAGGTCAATTCAAGGTCAAAATCAAGGGAAAAGGCCATTACTCAATTAAATATTGTTCCATTTGGGTGAATCTTTACCTGTTTGCTCCGACCGATAAAGGTCAATTCAAGGTCAAAATCAAGGGAAAAGGCCATTACTCAACTAAATATTGTTCCATTTGGGTGAATGGCCGACAACTTCATCAAATCCTTGACAAATCATAGCAAGATGTACCACTGCATCATTGTTACCTTTGATCGATACAACCCTGGATCGGTGAAAGGTGCAACTCGGAAACGTCGCAGTGGTACTTGTCCAATACGACGAGCCATCAAATGATGTCATGGGCCTCTCCCAAAAAACTGGAACAATTTTTTATGCATGTCTGAGAACAAGTCGGACTTGGCACGGTTCCTATCGCAGGAGATCATCAGGCAAGGCAATTTGTACACTGAAGTAGTTGTAGCAGGAGCATTTGACGACGGAGTGGAGGGCCAGTCGACTAATGTACTGACTGAGGTATCAATGCTAAAAGTAGCACATGAAGAAGCCGACACTTGAATTTGGTTGCATGCTGCTAACAGTTCCTGTGATACAGTAGTTGTGTCAGACAGGGATACAGACGTTTTCATCATGTTGTTATCCCACCCTAACCAGGTCCGATGCAAGCAACTATGGATGATGGCCGGAACATCCAAGAAGCGGAGATTCATACCAATTCACGACATCCATTGCAAATTGCTACCTGAAGTTCTGTCATCACCATTGGCATTTCACGCAATTTCTGGGTGTGACACGATGTCGTACATTCGTGGTCAGACTAAGCGATCAATGTGGAATACCTTTATTGAAAGCACAAAACTGTTACGAAATCTAGCAAGAGGTCCACTTACTCAAGATTGAAACTAGCAATGATGCAGAAAGGTTTTTCTGCCATGTGTACAAAGTTAATGCTGATTCTGTTGACGATGCCCGAAGACTGCTCTTCTCAAAAACCAGCCAACCTGAATGTCTTCCACCGACAAGTGATGCACTGCAGCAACACATCAAGCGATCCCACTATCAAGCGACAGTGTGAGAACAGCTAGGCGGGTAGGAGCACGCCTGATCTTCTAGATGCAGCAACGTAATACTATGGTTGGCAGAAGAACGCCTGTGATTCGTCTAAGTTGGTACCAGTACTAATGACAATAGAATGCGTCCCCAAAGAATGCTTGAACATTGTTTCTTGCAACTGCAAAAAAGAACTAAACCTATGCAAACCTCGTGTGTGCCAGTGTAGGAAATCAGACTTAACGTGTTGTTCTGTGTGGGTGCCAAGCTCATAGTGCCTGCACAGACATGTAGTGATCAATAATTATCATTTATCAGTTTATTCATTGTACTTTACAATTGTACAAAATAATGTTAATGTTGCTCCTAACATTAAATATTTTGCATAATTAAAAGTGCATCATTATGCTATTTTATCGCCTATCCTGGGCCTCGTGCGGAATCATTAATTTTATCGGTCTGAGAAAACAGGTAAAAGAATCGCCCAAATAGAACAATATTTGGCTGAGTAATGGCCTTTTCCCCTTGATTTTGACCTTGAATTGACCTTGGGTCATGTTAGCCTTTAAGAACTATGTAAATGTAGCTCTTATCGTCCCAAGCAAAAGATGAAAGAATCACCCAAATAGAACAATATTTGACTGAGTTATGACCTTTCCCCTTGATTTTGACCTTGAATTAACCTTGGATCATGTTAGTCTTTAAGTACTATGCAAATGTAGCCCTTATCGTCCGGATCAAAAAGATAAAAGAATCACCCAAATAGAACAATATTTGACTGAGTTATGGCCTTTTCGCCTTAATTTTGACCTTGAATTGACCTTGGGTCATGTTAGCCTTTTTAGGAACGATGCAAATGTAGCCCTTATCGGCCTGAGCAAAAAGATGAAAGAATCACCCAAATAGAACAATATTTGACTGAGTTATGGCTATTTTTCCAGATTTTGACATGAAATTGCCCTTTTTGACCTTGAAATAACATTTGATCGTCTTTCATTTAGTAACCTTGTTTCTTACCACAGGTAGTCCTTATTAAGTCGAGAAAAAGCAAGAAAGAATTAGTCGAATTCAACCATTATTGGCTGAGATCTGGCCATTTATCTCTGAATTTTGCTAGATTTTATATTTTATGACCTTGAAATGACCTTCAGGTCAAAAATCCAGCTTGGCAACAGCGATTTTCGTAATCAGCAGGGTCGAATTAGTGTAAAAAAGTGTGTTGCCAAAAATGAACATGATTTGCTTCTTACACGAGATTTTCCATTTTTTGCGCCTAGACTATGTGTGTGCAGGCACTGAATGTGTTCAAGCTCCATCATCTCAGTGGTAGTGATGCCTTGTGCGAGAACAGCAAGATAGCAACTTAAAATTAGTAACTTCTATTGCGCCGATGTCTAATGCACAGGGCATCAACCGATGGCGCTTGTGTGCGCACTGAGGGCAGAGGCGCAAATCTGCACATAACTTTGGGGGACAGATTTCTTGGGGGCCGGATTTCGGCATTTTTGAGGTGGATAAAGGGGCCCAGTCAAAACTTGGGGGGATAGTCCTCCTCTGTCACTCCCCCATGATTTACGCCACTGACTGAGGGACATCCCATTCTGAGAACTTAATTATAGCAGCAAAGAGAACATTGAAGAAGTTGGACGATGAACACCTTTGGTCAACCCGGACTCAACCGGAAGAAAGCGCCACTGAGCGAAGAATATCGTAGGTCGTTTAATCGCAGTGAACCAGTTCTACTTCTTTCACTTGCAATGCAAGTGAAATTTTAGTTCAGAAAATCATTTTTATTCTATTTTTTATTTAGTTCGGTATCAATCATTTCAGTTTAGTTCTAGTTTTAGTTTTATTTCTGACAATCATTTTAGTTTTAGTTCAGTTATTATTCATCAAATCTTTTTCGTTCTCGTTTTAGTTCGTTCACGAAATTAACACTGCTGGCCTTCAGCATCGTTGGACGGCATAGTGTGGTGAACAAGAGGCAGCTAGAAGGGAGGGGGTTAATTAAAGAGGAACTGAGCCATAAAATGAGTTGAAGTCCGAAGAGCCACCTTCCCCCGTTGTGTCTGTCAATGAGGGTTGGGATAAAGATCTCTCACGGCTGCCAGGAAAATGGGGGGAGTTTACATACGCTTTGAATATAAACTGGGGGGTTGTTGATTTCCGATAATATAATGGCCTGCAATATAATTCTCAGTGACTAGATCTTGGTCTCATATATAAGTCGGCCAGAGTGGGGGTTTGTTCTCCAATTCCCGGTGGGAGGTTTAGACGCCACTGCCGGGACTGCCCTTCCCCCTCTGGCTTCTTTATGGCATAGAGCCAAGTGGGCTAGGGTGACAGTAATTTAAACATGCGCGCCGTTAAACAGCGGCGCCGCCGAAATTTCTACCACAATATAGATTCTTGTATTTTCTATAGTTTTAGTTCAAGATTTCAATATCGTTTTCGTTTTTATTTCGTTCCACGTCAATTCTTTCTCGTTTTTATTTAGTTTCAGTTCACAATTTCTTTCTAGTTCTCGTTTTCGTTTTCGTGAACGATTTTCTAATCTTTTTCGTTCTCGTTTTCGTTTCGTTCACGAAATTAACACTGCAGTTTGAAGTCTGATTTAATAAATCAGACTTGCATTCTAACAAAGCATGCGACCGGGTATATATCCGCTTTTCGTACAGTAGTCGAATATTCGGTTCTTTTATATATATATATATATATATATATATATATATATATATATATATATATATATAAAATATATAGTGTGATACAGCAGATGAATATAAAATGTTGTGTTATGCCATAGCAATGGTACGACTACAAACTGACGTGGATACCAGAGGACTACGGAAACGTGCAGAGACTGTACGTTCCATCGGACGAAATCTGGCTGCCAGATATCGTTCTCTACAACAGGCAAGAGCATTGAATATGAGACTTCTTCTCCTTCTGCTGAATAACAGTCTACTGCAGTCGCCCAGACACAGCAGACACAGCGTGCAGCATGGCAGAGGCAATTTAGTTAATCCTCCTCTAAGTGGAGCGAATCGTAGTTGAACTGTTAATGAAGGATAACTTAGATTATTTCTTACTTCCTTATTGTTATTATTACCATTATTCACCTCTCCTACATCATCAGATTCCATGTATTCCTTCGTATTTTTCATCCTGAGTTGAGTTAAGGATAAGTAACAAGACGTATGTAGCTGGAGTGTTTCAGAACACACTTGTGGACGGAGAAAAGATTGAACATTGCATTCGATTAATGAAAACATTGAATGATCAGAACGAGTCTGAATGCTGGCTGAATAGACTACTGTGGGCAAGAGCTTCGGTGGGTTCGTCGCCAGCTTTCCCAGAGAGGTCTGGGAGACTGGGACAGAATATGAGCGTCAGATGTTAGTAAGGAAATAAAGATATATGCGATGACTTGTTTAAACCTACCTTATTAGAGGTGTACATAGATTTGGCCTGTAGTATAGTAGGGAACCAGCCAACCAATAGAACCAGCCATTGACTGGCGGACATGAGCAACAGACATTACATGAAAGCGGTGAACTTAAATATCGGACATAATTTTCGGAATAAAAGATATCAAACGTAAAATATAACACGCTAAACACGTCCATGGATTTAGTGCTCGGTAGAGAGCCCTTAACCTAATTAGGTCTCAGTAGAGAGCCCTAATTAGGTCTCGGCAGAGAGCCCTTAACCTAATTAGGTCTCAGTAGAGAGCCCTTAACCTAATTAGGTCTCAGTAGAGAGCCCTTAACCTAATTAGGTCTCAGTAGAGAGCCCTAATTAGGTCTCGGCAGAGAGCCCTTAACCTAATTAGGTCTCAGTAGAGAGCCCTTAACCTAATTAGGTCTCAGTAGAGAGCCCTTAACCTAATTAGGTCTCAGTAGAGAGCCCTAATTAGGTCTCAGTAGAGAGCCCTAATTAGGTGTCAGTAGAAAGCGGGGGAGTTGGTGTCCAGCGTCAAATTACAAGGCCTATCCGCGAGATTTCTTCAGTTGCAATTGTAATTCAATTATAATTGCAATTACATGCCTGTAAATGTAATTGAATTACAATTACAATCACTTGATTGTGAAAGTAATTGAATTACAATTACATGTTGATTGTAATTCAATTACCAATTACTTTTCAATTATTTCTTTAAAAAATTGGCACACGATTTAAACAAATTCGATAATTTATAATTTACTATATTTTAAAACTAAACATCCAATAGGCCAATGGCCTGTAACCTGTAATATGTACATGCAATTGTATTATAAGTTTGCCAGGTATCCAAAATACGATTTACAATTATGATCCATTAAGACAAGTTAGAGTTTAATTGATTTTAGGAGTAGAAGTTATCAAAATTATAGTCTGCTAATTGATTGTACCTTGGTGACTCAGGATGAGGCAATTTGTGCAGCAGTGCTAAAGAGATGCTCAATTGGAGCTGAAGATGGAAGCTGTGTTATCTATAGGCAGCCGCAGTAAGCTATAGCTAAGAACGAGCGTATGACTGCATGGATAGTCTGATAACACTGGACAACAGAGGTTTTGCCTTCTGAAAACTGTTGGGTGTACCTTAACTATTTTTGGCTGCTGATCACGAAAATGACCTTGAAAATTTCCTATTACGTATAGTTTTTTTATATAGCCCATCTTTGGAATTTTTTCACATTTTCAGTCTTCTTATATGCTGCCCACAAGGTGCAGTGTTTTGTGTATTTCAGGCATGCCTGGACATGCACTCAGTGCAGGTTGCAATGTAAAAGTAAGACTTAGGCATGGTCGGGCATGCCCAGCATGCTTAGTCATGAAGGATGTTGGCAGGACAGGCTATAACAGGAAGTTATAGGCTATACACAGACGCGTTGATGTAGTTTGTACGTATGTTAACAATCAACGAGCATAAATAGCATGGAGCATACTTAAGAATAAATATATGGGTTCACCATTATGGCAATTTTTTCTGTTTTTCAAACGTTAGAGTAGCAAGTTGAGTTCGAAATGTAACGTATACATGTATGCGCCAACAGCCGTTGTGCTACAACGAGTTCACTTAAAAATCTCAAAACAAGGCGATAACTCCCTTGTTAAGAAAGCATACGAATTTTAGGCCTACTTTGGATATAAGGTTTTCGACCAGGATAAAGGTTGGATACCTCAAATTTGTTGCACATCTTGCGCAGTCAATCTCAGAGCATGGATTACTGGTTCTCGGCCGTCTATGCCGTTTGCTATTCCAATGACACGAAGGGAGCTAAAATAAATCATGTTTCAAACTGTTATTTCTTTTTGACAAATGTTTTGGGCCATTCCTTCAAAAGCAAGAGGCCAATATTGAATATCCTAATCTTCCATCGGCACTAAGACCACTCCCACATGATGATAGCCTTTCTGTAGGCCTACCAATCCACGGGCTGTTTTGACCATTGGAGACGTTGGTGAAACTGTGACAAAGGAAACAGAAGACTGTTGTGATCCTGATTTCCAACCACTGCAGTGCCGTGAGCCTCATTTGATAACTCAACGTGAGCTAAAATTTAATGACCTAGTCAGGGACTGAAATTCGTTGAAGGGTCAAGGGGAATTGCTGGGCTCTCGGTTTCAGGGATGGAATCTGCTGGCACAAGGAACTAAAGCTGTTACTGTCATCTATCCAGTCAGTAGGCATTGCTGTTATCTATATGGTGATTTGAAACTTGTACCACTTCTTCAGCTCCTTGTTGGATGCAGCTAGGGTATACGAAGTATTATTCTTTCATTTGTGAGTGAGACAGTCGTGTAATAGATTCCAGCTACCCACTGGTCACGTCGCAAACATTTGTTGCCATGCCAAAGGAAAGTTCATCACAAACCACTTGTTGAACCCAGTAAGATTTCCTTGCCACCTCCTCAGATCAAGATTGGACTAGTGAAGAACTTTGTCAAGGCATTAAACAAAGAAGGGAAGGTTCAAAAATCTTAAGAAACAAGCTTCCTCGCATAGGTGAAGCTAAGATAACGAGAAGGCATATTTGCTGGTCCACAGATAAGAGAACTGATCTATGACAGTCGCTTTGACGAACTACTGAATAATATTGAGTTAAATGGGTGGCAGTCTTTGAAGGACGTTAACTTTCTCGGCAATAACAAATCACCAAATTATATTCAGTTGGTTGAAAAGATAGTTCACGCATTGCATCTGATGGATGTTACTACATATACGTTTATTTCATTCCCGTCTGGATTTTTCTCAGCAAATCTTCGTGATGTTAGCGATTAACATGGCGAACGATTTCATCAGGACATTACCACAATGGAAAAATGACTCCAGGGTGTGTGGAACACTAGTATGCTGTCTAATTACTGTTTGACATTGATTAGAGAGGCTTCTGGCATTGAATACAAACGCAAATCAGCGGTTGTTCAGTTTTAAAATGTCGAAAAAATAAATGACAAGTACATTGTAAATGTATGCATTAAGTAAATTTCTGTGCATTTCTTTTAAAATCTTGCGAACCATTTTTCTCAAAAACCTTACCTGATACAATAATTCTGAGAACACCACTGGACTCAGCGTGCCAAATTCTATATAAAACAGCTTAAAAAAATTGGAGGCAAAAACAAAATTAAAATTTGTTGTCCAGTGTAATGATGGTCAACCTTTGCCCTTGGGGTCTATCAAAGTGTGCTATAAGATTGTAAGGGTGTAGGCTAAGGACAGAATAATGTTGACAGTTATTGCCTTGCAGTCATGATGCAGAGCAGTTTATTCAATTAAACGGGTGACCGGGTCAACCCAGCAGGCTGGCATCTTTGCTGACTTTATGAAAGTAATTTGTAATTTACACTTCATTCAATTACAAATTACATGCGATATTGTAATTGAAATACAATTACAATTACTGGACTTAAAATTTAATTCAATTACAATTACAATTACGGAACTTGTAATTCAATTACGTAATTCAATTACATGTATTATTTCAATTACTGAACAACACTGGATTTCTTCCTCTTCGCGAGTCCTATTAAATGACGAAATTCATGTTACATGATGAATGAAAATCCGATGACTTAATTATTGAGAGCAGTTTTGATTTCAGCGCCGACGGAAACTTCACAGTAAAGTTAATGACTAAAGCGACGATACATGCGAATGGCCTCGTCATCTGGAAACCTCCTGCCATCTACAAAAGTCTCTGTCCAATAGACGTCGAGTTCTTTCCATTTGATGCTCAGCTGTGTACACTGAAGATCGGGTCCTGGTCGTACGACGGATATTCCGTTGACATTAAACACATGAGATTGCCAGATGACGCCAAAGACCTTGACACCATAGACGAAGGTCAGGTCATCCTCATTCTCATCCTCCTCCTCCTTATTAATCACCTTCTTCATTACATACTCTTCTTCGTTATATCTTCCTCATTACGTTGCGCTTCTGAAAGGCTTTTGCTGTAAGAAGCGCTTTATAAATGTTCAAATTGAAATACAATACAATACAATAAATCCTGTTCTTCATTACATACTCTTCATTGCATACTCTTCCTCTTCCTCGTCTCGCACTTCTTCCATCTGCTCCGTGTCTTCCTCGTCCCTCCCTTGTTATCGTCCCTTAATTCTCTTCCCTCTTTTCCTACTCCTGATTCTCCTCCTCATTTACTTCCTTCTCATCCTCTTTACTTTCCTGTAATTGACTAAGACTCCATCCTCTTCCTCTCCATTTTCCTTAGCGTAGTCCTCGTCCTCGTCGTCCTCCTCGTCGTCCTCCTTCTCCTCCTCCTCCTCCTCCACCTCCTCCTCCTCCTCCTCCTGCTCCTCCTCCTCCTCCGCCTCCTTCTCTACAACAATGCTTTGGGATTTTTTCATGCGCCATATAATATTGATAGCAGCAGCAGACGTGATGCGTGAGAGACTAGTCATGGAAATGATGTTTGTAATGTTGCATAGGTATTGATCTGGGCGACTACTACAAGAGCACAGAGTGGGATCTGCTGTCTGTCCCTGCCAAGAAATACCAGAAGTTCTATCCGTGTTGCTCAGAACCGTATCCAGATATAAAGTTCAACATAACCATCCGACGTAAGACTCTCTTCCACACCGTTAATCTCATTCTTCCTTGCGTTGCCATCTGTTCCGTGACTCTGCTCGTCTTCTATATTCCGGCGAACTCCGGCGAGAAGATAACAATGGGAATAACGATATTAAACTCTCTGAACATCTTTCTGCTTCTCGTGGCCGAAATCAATCCTCCGACTTCTCTGGCCACTCCGCTGATCGGAAAGTACCTTCTCTTCACCATGGTCCTCGTCACGTGTTCCATCATTGTTACCGTCTTTGTGTTGAACATTCACTTTCGATCGCCATCCACTCACGTCATGTCTCCGTGGATTCAAGAACTCTTTCTAAACGTACTTCCACGGCTGCTGTTCATGCAGCGACCACAGACGAAGCGCGTAAAGTTTCCAAAAGTAACAGTACGAACTTGCGAAGGAGTCGAAGTTAGAGATTCCTACGGTGGTGGTGGTGGCAGCGGTGCCGGGGGCGGCGGCGGCCACAGGCAGCAGCGATGCGGCGACCAGGGTCTCCTCGACAGCTGCTGCAGCTGACGTACACAGCGGCGGCGGCGGCGTCGATAATATGCGAGAGAATTTCGTGTTCGGCGGCGGTGGAACAATATTCAGTTCTCGAGATTACAGTAGTTCATCTCATTATTCTGAGACAACGTCGTCATCTCACTGTGCGGCTGCTGCTGCTGCTGGTGGTACGGGGGGACTGGCAGGGAGTGGCGCCCGACAACGAAACACGCTGCCAACAACCGTTATGCAAGCTGTCATAGGCGTCAATTTCATAGCAGATCATCTGAAGCAACAGGAAGAATTCAATCGCGTAAGTTCATCCCTTCCTACTTCGCTTCTGTTGTCGAAGATTTTTATCACCACTGTCGTCCGTCATAATCATGATTCGGGTTAATTCGGGTGAACCTAGAAATGTGGGCGTGGAAGGTGCTACAGCCCCACTAACCGCTTTCACCTGAAGCAAGTGCCTCTCATAATAGAAGCTGAGTGAAAGAGCTTCTAATGGTTTCATAATCTGGTCTCTCAAAAACATCGGAACCAGGGTTAGGGTTAGGATAGGTTCCTATTCGAGGCTGCTGCTGCTGCTGCTGCTGTTCACACTTCCTTGTGTCCGACGCAAGACTTAAAGTTATAAGGCTAGGTCTATCATATTGCTCTTATTTTAGTAAGTATTATAGGCGCGGAGTTAACCCTTTAGGCTTTAACGATGAGCTGGATTGGTTTCTCATACATTTTGTACAATCATGCTCGTTGTTAAAGGGTTAAGTAAAGAGGCAAAGTCCCTTTGCGAAGCAGTCGGAGGTTCAACTGAATATGCATGAGAAGCAATCGCAGGCTCAAATATGGATGAGAAGCAATCGGAGGTTCAACTGAATATGCATTAGAAGCAATCGGAGGTTCAACTGAATATGGATGAGAATTAGCGCCGATCCAGTTTCACCTGGAAACAGTGTAAGAGACTTCTAAAGAGCGAATTATAATAATAATAACAGTGGCAATTTATATGGCGCCGTAACACAGCCATGCCGTTACAAGGGCGCCTCACAGTCAACTAACAGCAGGGTAGGCCTTACAGAACAAATAAGTCTTGAGTCCAGATTTGAAGGAGTCAACTGTGTTAGCCGCTCGCAGGGCAGGAGGAAGACCGTTCCAGCATCTGGGGCCGGCCGCCGAGAAAGCGCGATCGCCAAAACGGGTTTTCATCCGTTTTACGCGACGATCGCTTTTCTCGAGCGATCTGAGTCGCAACCCGGAGGCGGAAGAATGCGTCTCGATGCAGTAATCGCGCAAATACTCAGGCGCGGCCCCATGAAGCGACTTGTAGACAAACAAACAGATTTTGAACTCAATACGCAGAGAGACTGGCAGCCAGTGCAGAACATCACGGAGGAGCGGCGTGACATGATCATATTTCCTCCGGTTGCATAGCAGCTTCGCAGGCAATCCAGGAGACACGTGGGCGCACCGACCAGTAGGCTGTTGCAGCGGTCAACCTGAGAGGTGACAAAGGCGGCAACGGCCGCTCTCGCAGCCTCGAAAGGCAATGACCTGATGCAGCCTCTCAGGAGACGGAGCTGACGAAAGCAGCAGCCAACGATTCGCGCCACATGACTTCTCATGGACAGGTCTGATTCTAGCGTGACGCTGAGATCGCGGACGACGGTCACAGGTCGAATCGCGGACCCGCAGACATTCAGTTCACCAGTGTCAAGATGAGGGCACCGTCTGCTGGTCGCGCACCATAAGAAATCCGTCTTCTCGGGGTTCAGACGGAGTCTGTTAGATCGCATCCACTCCGCGATCCGCTCAACGCCCAACTCCATCCTTCGCCGCTGCTGTTCATCAGTTGACGGTCGGCCCCACGTGTAGAGCTGGGAGTCATCGGCGTAGAAATGAGATGACAAGCCGAGACTGGCGGCAAGCTCACCGACGTCGGCCGTGTAGAGCAGGAACAGCAGCGGTCCGAGCACAAAGCCTTGAGGGACACCGCAGACGAGAGAGCGAACGGATGACAAGACTCCATCGTAGAGCACTGTCTGTCTACGACCGCTCAGGTAGGAACGGAGCCAGTCTAGTGCTACCGAACGGGCTCCGTAGGTCCTCTCCAAGCGTGCAACCAGCACATCATTTTCGACGGTGTCGAACGCCGCCGATAGATCGAGCAGGCCGAGCAGCGCGTGGGTTCCCGCATCAATCGCCTCGATAAGGTCGGTGATCACCTTGAGAAGCGCGGTCTCGGTTGAATGGAATTTCCGGTAGGCCGACTGATGAACGGGAAGAAGTCCTGCCGACGCCAGATGATCGGTCAGCTGGAGACTGACGACCCGCTCGAGCAGCTTGGAGAGGAACGACAGGTTCGAAATCGGTCGGTAGCTTGAGAGCTCTTCACGAGGAAGCATAGACTTCTTAAGGCAAGGTGTAACATAAGCGTCCTTGTAACACGTCGGGACGGTGCCGGATGACAGCGATAAATTGAACAGTGAGGCGATGTATGGGGCGAGCAGGTCGATGATGGTCTTAAGCAGCCACGTAGGCATCGTAGGCATCGAAGTATCTCGTGAACACTCGGCGGCGGATAAAAGATCGCTGCTAAAGGACAGAGGACAAACCACAGGTGTGGCCGCGTTGACGTTTCATTGAAACGGTGGATTGATTGATTGATTGATTGATTGATTGATTGATTGATTGATTGATTGATTGATTGATTGTAGAGTTCCACTTCGAAGTACAAAGACCCCAACGTTCTGTAGAGTCTTGTCAGTTGTTGTTTCGGAGAGCTAGAGCTGTTGAGCTGTTCAGAAGATAGGAGGAGGAGGAGGAGGAGAGGAGGAGGAGGAGGAGAGGAGGAGGAGGACAGTGAGATGGTAGGATGTAGTCCATCATAAGGAATGCGTTGATCTGCAATGGCAGTTAATTAGAGAGGGAAAGCACACGACATAAATTATGGGAGTAATCACTAATCAGCATCTGACCGAATATTATATGAACATGAGGTTCAATGATGCCATAGTCGATCGTCGTTTTGGGTAGATGATGAGATTCATGGTTTGCGATGAACTGTCCGCATTCGGCACTCGATAGGGAGCAGCAGAGGCAGGAAACATTCCGACAGATTGGACAACGGGGGCGGTGGGGGAGGGGGATGGGGAGGGGGTGTTCCCCGAAGCAATCGTTTCTGTCCTAGTCAAACTTAGATTGAAAGAAGTTGATTATGACTGTTCATAATGCAATAGTACTTGCACCTCAGTTAAAAGCAGGGCTTAAAGTGTGCATGGACGGTCATGGACGGCGTCCAGGCACTTATTTTCAAGGTTGGACGCCGTCCTGCCACTTATTAGGCCAGCACAGCCTGGACGCCGTCCATGCAGCGTCCATGCAACAGACTAATTCCTCTACGACGTGTATAACAGAATAGCCTTTGTGAAACAAAACCAAAGAAATGACACACCTATAATGCATTCTGTTTATGTCTCTCTGTATCTGTCTATCTCTGGTCTATCTGTCCTATCCCTTAAACCTCTTTCTCTGTCTGAGTCTATCTCTCTCTGGTCTCTCATGTATCTCTTAAACCTTACTTTCTGTCTCTGTACTGAATGATTATATCTATGAACTTAAAATGATGGCCTATCCACAATATGACCTCAAATTCATCTTCATGTACTTTAGCGGTTATTCTACAATAATTAGTTAAAATTAATATTGTTTTATCTGGGGCAACAAATCTGCAAAAATTAGCCCGAGATTGGCATACGACCCCTGAACTGCCCTTAAAATCTAAGGGTGACCCTCTGTTAAAAGAAGTTGCCCATGCCTGACATAGACCTATATTCTCTTGATGTTCACATTGTTCAGTGAAATATATTTCATATAAAATGCGACCTGTGTCAAAATAAATATGCCAGGATTTTAAGAGCTTCACTAATCTTCCTTATGGTCAGAATGAAAAACCAGCTATCGATTATCGAGTGGGCTGTTTTGTTTATCAAAATGCATGAAACGTTGTTAGGGCTACTACCCCCGCACGGCTACTTTAAATAATTATGCCTCCTCTGTTTGGTGGGGATTTGCCACTGTAGGGGAACATAAACGCCTTAACGGTATTCTGAGAAAATTGACCCGTTCAGGCTTCCTCCCTGCCGATTTTCCTAGTTTTGACAAACACTGTTCTAGAGCTTATTCTTCTCTTTTCCGTTCAATTCTCTTAAACCCTTGTCACGTCCAGTTTATTCATATAATAAAGTCAAATTTTTCACAGATCTAAATGTTTTAGGTAGCCTACTTTTATATCGAAATCATTGGGGAAAAATTTGAGGTAAATTAAAGCCCAAAATGTACTCCATTTTAACATCATATGCTCAAAATTGCGTCGGCTTCTGGGGCTCCGCCCCAGACCCCGATGGGGGAGCTTACGACGCTCCCCCATACCCCCTAGTCGTTAGGGGCTTCTTGCCTTCGGCAATCGCAGCTTCGCGCCTTCGGCGCTCGCAATTCCACCTCCCCCAATCAGACATTCTAGTACGTCCCCCCAACTTCGGGACCGTACGTGGTTCGCCCCTGGTAAGGGGCGTCCAGGCACTTCTTTTTTTACACTTTAAGCACTGGTTAAAAGACGTTTGAAAGCAGAACTACGTACGATTTCCGGACTGTATTTCACATGACCCTAAGCACCTATATATATATATATATATATATATATATATATATATATATATATATATATATATATATATATATGGGTGTTTTTAAGGTACATGTGATATTTTCAATTCAAAGATATTTTGCCGGCCTGGTCGAATTATCATGCCAATTCATGTATTAACTCCATATCCGAGATTATATCTTGATAGCTGAACATTCAGGACTGACGCAAAGCAACCGAAATTGGACACAGGTGGCATACAGGCATCCACAATTTCAATGCATGCTATCCTAGGCTTAGACCCTCTCAGTTGCCGGCTCCCAAGTAATGAATATTCATGATAATGACGTCACTGACCTCACGGTGTCTATGTCACTGATCTCGTGTTGCAAATGGCGGGTAGCGGTGCTTTCTATCGAGTTGACGTTTGACAGTTAATTAAACGTAAATAAGGTATAACACTAGCCATCTATTTATAAGCTCTTTGCTAACGAGACGACTCTCACCTCAAGCATCTAGCATCAATCAGTCGATTATAATATATTAACAGTCGAAGCTAAGGAGTGGGATGGACGGTTATGGGCCGCACGTGTTGTACATAAATTTATTGCTCCACTGTATCCCAGTGTCCCATATTGTAGTTCATGGGGACATTGTCATTTGGACTGGTGAGCTGATCATAAGTCCTTCAGCGATCCATCAAGCAAGGAAAGATAACCGTGCAGCCCTAGCAGCAGAGATTCGTGAATCTTTCGATCCAAATGTTCCTCTTACTATTCACTGGGACGCAAGATCATGCCAGATCTGACAGAAACAGAACGAGGGTGTGTTGATCGCCTTCCAATAATGGTATCTGGCAAGGATGTGACCAAGCTATTGGCCATCCCGAAACTCAAATCCGGGACAGCTGCAGTCATGTCAGATGCATGTTTGGCTGAGATAAAAAGTTGGGGATTGGAAGACAGAATTGTGGCCATGTGTTTCGACACAACGGCAAGTAACACGGGTTGCAAGGTCGGCGTGTGCATCAAGCTGGAAACTAGGAAAGCGGAACTAGGAAAGCGGAACTAGAAAGGAACTCTTGAACCTTGCCTGTCGACATCATGTGTCTGAAATTGTTAGAAAAGGTGTTATCACTGCATGATTCTGCAAGGTCTCCAAAATTGGAGTTATTCTGTCATTTCCGTAACTTCTGTCCGCAAATCGATCAGGCCAAGTATCGCACAGCAATGGATGATAGAGATGCAGCACAGCGTGTCACAGAAATTCGAGACGATGTGATCACCTTCGTATTGCAGCAACTGAGTACCGAAAACCACAGAGACGACTGCAAAGAGCTACTAGAACTAACAGTCATTTTTCTAGGAGGAATTCCACCGAAAGGAATAAAGTTCAGGTATCCAGAGGCATTTCACCGCGCGCGTTGGATGGCACGTGCGATCTATGCGATCAAGATGTGGCTTTTCAGGGATCAGTTTCCCATTCAACAACGCCAGAGCTCAGAGAGGGCATCTCGACAATCCTACTCTCAAAAGGTGTGGAATCATTTACTTCGAGTGTCCCTTTTTGTGACAACAACTTACGTGAAGTACTGGTTCACCTGTACGTCACCCGCTGAAGCCCCAAGGAACGATCTTCAATTCCTGAAGGCAATCCATACGTACCCTGACAAGGAAGTCTCACAGGAAGCCCTAACAGCTTTTTCCCGACACCTTTGGTATCTGTCGGAGACCCTGGTAGGCCTCAGCCTTTTGATGATTCAGTCACCTTCGACGAAAAACAGCGCATGGTCTACAGCATGCGAAACAATCAGGGATCCGAAGAACCTCCAAAAAGACTTCCTCCAATACATAATTCACTTACAAAAGCACTTAACGATTTCTTCACCGCTTCTAGCACCAAAATATTGCAGATCCTCGGATTGGATTACTCTTTTCTTGATCGAGACCCGCAACAATGGGAGTCAGAACAATCATACAGTGAACCAAAAAATATCATATCCACCATAAAAGTGACGAACGATTTGGTGGAGAAAGGAGTGGCTCTCATGCAGTCCTTCAATGAAGCCTGGTCCGAAATGAGGAAGAAAAACAGTTTGTTCTGCAAATGGTGGAGTACCAT
Source organism: Aporrectodea caliginosa (assembly GCA_020284085.1). Taxonomy (NCBI): domain Eukaryota; kingdom Metazoa; phylum Annelida; class Clitellata; order Crassiclitellata; family Lumbricidae; genus Aporrectodea; species Aporrectodea caliginosa. The sequence continues at coordinate 2,448,714 of JACEVL010000163.1, forward strand.
CGATACAAGTTCCAAAATGCACTAAAGGGAATAAAGAAATGACAAATAACTGACGGTTCTTCTTTTGCGTTTGCCTTATATTTTATGTTTAAGTGTTAAAAGTTGCTTGGATCTTTGAAAATGACAATGTATTACATTGTTTTCTAAGTAATAAATCTTCCGGGGCTTTGCGCCAGTTCTAAATCTACCCCGATTTTTGTCTAATTTGGCAAATGACAATTTTCCTCAAGATGGAACACAAAAACAACAAGGCCGATATTGTTTTTGAAACTTCAATTTTTAAACACACCCTTATATACATATATATATATATATATATATATATATATATATATATATATATATATATATATATAACTCTAACCCTTAATAGGATGTCTGGCTTTAAGTGTAATTGCGCCGGCTCAATGTTTATTTGTTCTGTGCTGACGTTACGTCGATAGGTAGAAAACTGAAAATCGAACTAAGTGTTCTGTTAATATGCGAACTGAGATCTAAATAGTCTGACTTGAAAGTTGGTTTTGGTTATCACGAGTGAATTGTTGTTTTTTCAGGTGAAACAAGACTGGCAGTTCGTGGCAATGGTGTTGGACAGGTTATTCCTTTGGATGTTCAGCGCAGCATGCTTGGTGGGAACGTTTGGGATAATCATTCAGGCGCCAACACTCTACGACATTCGAAGCCCAATTCCGCCTTCAAGCTAAAACTGGCCTCCTCCTCCTCCACCACCACCACCACCACCACCACCACCACCATCTCTCGTCTTCTTCCTCGTCCTCCTCCTCGTCCTCCACCACCACCACCACCATCTCTCCTCTTCGTCGTCGTCCTCCTCCTCCTACTCCTCCTCCAGCACCACCACCACCATCTCTCGTCTTCTTCCTCCTCCTCCTCCTACTCCTCCTCCTCCTCCACCACCACCACCTCTCGTCCTCTTCCTCGTCCTACTCCTACTCCTCCACCACCACCACCACCATCTCTCCTCTTCGTCCTCCTCCTCCTCCACCACCACCACCTGTCGTCCTCTTCCTCGTCCTCGTCCTCCTACTCCTCCACCACCACCACCTCTCGTCCTCTTCCTCTCCTCCTCGTCCTACTCCTACTTCACCACCACCACCACCATCTCTCCTCTTTGTCCTCCTCTTCGTCCTCCTCCTCCTCCTCCACCACCACCACCTGTCGTCCTCTTCCTCGTCCTCCTACTCCACCACCACCACCATCTCTCGTCCTCTTCCTCGTCCTCGTCCAATCCTACTCCTTCTCCACCACCACCACCGTCCTCTTCCTCCTCCTCTTCGTCCTCCTCCTCCTCCTCCTCCACCACCACCTCTCGTCCTCTTCCTCGTCCTCGTCCAATCCTACTCCTTCTCCACCACCACCACCGTCCTCTTCCTCCTCCTCTTCGTCCTCCTCCTCCTCGTAGTCGTCCTCCTACTCCTACTCCTCCTACTCCTCCTCGTCCTCCTCGTCTTCCTCCTCCTCCTCCTCTTCGGTCATAGAAATATCAGTACTCATAGGTCTGTATTTACTTTTGAATGTGGAGCCTCACTCAGCCTATGACTAAACAGGACTACGCATTAAACAGTTGATGAACGCATTCATGTGACACACTGCTGAACATCTAAAATGCTTGGCATTCTTTCTTACTTTTTGCTCTCTTTTTCTTCCAAGTAAGTCCTTTTGTCTGAAAGCCGTTGTTGCGAATCACTGCAGGAAATCAATCGTCAAAGTCGACAGACAGTTGCGTATTGAGAGGAGTCAGTTTCTCTTCACATGGAAAATCATATCTCGCACGACTTGTTTTCGGAATGTATGAATCGCAGCCTAGTGTTTGCCACGTTGGTACTAAATTTCTTCCACTTTATTCCTGTCTTAATTATAAGCCTCACGTTGGATCAAGGAAGATGATGGACGTTTGCCTAAGAATATATAATCTGGCCTTTGAAAGATACCGAAATGGCCTTCATCACTTAGACGCCTTTAAATTGTCAAATATTAGAATCATTACGACGAATTGTTACAATTTTGTAGATATTAATAAAATTTTGTAGAAGTAAATAACACACTGTGAAGACGGTTGTAATTATTGGAAACTTTTGGATGTCCACTTATGGAGAAGCGAATGCTAGCAATGTTTCGGTTCTGCGTTCACTCATGCCTAAGTAACGTTTAGTGGCGTTTCGGGAGCAATAGTGTTTTTCAATAAGAAGTGAAAGGGTTTCTTATTGCTTCTTCGAATGTTGCTTTCTTTTTCAATAATTATCGTTCTTCTCAGTACTCATTCTTCTTCTTTGTGACTATTATTATTATTATTATTATTATTATTATTATTATTATTATTATTATTATTATTATTATTTATTGTTGTTGTTGTTGTTGTTGTTGTTGTCATCATCACCGAGTTGGTTTCACTATGTTATTCCTGTCGTTCGTGTTTAGAGTTAAGTGCTTGGGAAAAAATAAGGACATCGGAGATGATTTTAAGCCACCATCATTCCTAAGGGATAGGGTTAGGCTATAGCTATAGGGATAGCCCGGATAGCCTATATAAATTCTCAGAATGAATGAATGAATTCCGTATTGGCCCTCATTAGCCATCAGTCTCTATTGGCTATGATGAAACATTTTACACACCATGTTGCTGTCAGTTAATTTGTTATATTATCTTTTTGAGCTGAAATTGGTAGAAATTTCAATTTAACTATCGATTTCAGTACCATTTCGCTTATTTCTCTTAGATACTAAAGCCCAATTTTTGCTGACTCTGAGAAATAACTTTTATAGTTTAGGGCATAAACTAATCTCTAGGTGTCAGACAGTCAGAGACATTTTTGTACTTTCGATAAACGATTGGTAAAAGGCAGACGTATGTTGCCCTTAGTAGAAACTAATCGCTAGATGGAAAATAATTGTTGTAATCCGGCTTCCAGTTTAACGAGCAGAAACTAGCACATTCACAAGAGATTAGACTGCAAACCCATAGATTATAATAACACTTCGTAAATCTCATCACATGCCCTAATCAATCAGAGACACAGATAATAACGAAAAGTCACGTCTATTTTGTGAAACATACTGGCAACAGGAACCAATAACATTGAAAGATCGCTGCAGAAACCTAGAATATGAAGATAGGCAAACTCGTCAATAGGCTATCATAGGCCTAACCCGCAGATACTCTCGAAGTAATCGCATCTCACTAATAAATGGTAAAATGGCAATAAAACCTAGAATAGTCGATAGACTGGGCTGAAAATGGCTTCGAAGAAGCAACAGGTTAAATTATAACCGCTACCCAAAATTGGCGGAATTTTATAGGCAAATAATGTCGCAATTTAGAAATTATTATTTCTGTTTATGGGTATCTTCGCTTATCGCGGTCCTTATTCGATTTTACATTAGAAACTACAATGGTTTACATGATTTGGACCGCGATAACCGATGTTAGCCCAGCGTGTAATGTACTAAATGTAAGAACGGACGTCCGCATAGGACATGACCTTCCCTGCACTAGTCAGCATTTATAGAGTGACCATCCCTGCCCTGTTAGGACACCTCATTACTGGACGAACCATTACCGTTACAGTAAAAAATGACGATTTATCGCAGTGAGTGGCCTATCCACGTGTTGGCTATCGACGGTGTGTCAAGTTAAAGCTCATATACACATTCATTGAAATTCATTTAATTTATGCGAAGACATGATGTAATGTAATGTGAATCCCTCATATGTTTTCCAATGATCTTAGTGGTATCTACATAGAAATTTCCAGATTACGATAATGTTGTATGAAAGGGTATGCTCTTGAAAGAGGAAAGAGCCTGTCTTCGCATTATAGCAGCACAAAGCATTACAACGGCAATTTTGACAGGCTGCAGCAAAGACGTTTGGTAACATCCAATTCGAAAGAATGGCGAGAGAACGCAAAATTGAGCCAACAGACTCTTCAACGGGCAGGCCCTTACACTGAAACTCTAACCTAACCCCTAACACTGGCTATTCCCTAAGCCTAAGCCTAGCACTAGAGCCTAGCCTAACCCCTAGGCCTACTAGGCCTGGTCCTGGCCCCGCCTGGCCTAGCCTTGCCCCCTAGTTAGGGTTAGGGTTGGGGTCGACTAGGGTTAGGCAATTTGGGGGTTGGGGTTGGGAGTTAGGGCCAGGGCCAGTTAGTCCAGGCCAGGCCAAGCCAGAGGTTAGGGCCAGGCCAGGGCCAGAGATTAGGGCCAATCAGGTTAGGCCTTAGGCCAGGCCAGGTTAGGGTTAGGGTTAGGGTTAGGGTTAGGCCAGGTTAGGGTTAGGGTTAGGCTCAGGCCAGGGGTTAGGGTTAGGGTTAGGGTTAGGGTTAGGGTTAGGGCCAGGGTTAAGGTTAGGGGCCAAAGGGTTAGGGTTAGGGTTAGGGTTAGGGTTAGGTTAGGGTTAGGGTTAGGGTTAGGGTTAGGGTTAGAGGTTAGGGTTAGGGTTAGGGGTTAGGGTTAGGGTTAGGGTTAGGGGTTAGGGGTTAGGGTTAGGGGTTAGGGTTAGGGTTAGGGTTAGGGTTAGGGTTAGGGTTAGGGTTAGGGTTAGGGTTAGGGTTAGGGTTAGGGTTAGGGTTAGGGTTAGGGTTAGGTTAGGGTTAGGGTTAGGGGTTAGGTTAGGGATATACGAAAAGATGAGCACTGGCTCAGTCCGCCCCCGTCTCCATCCGACTATTTCCTGTTGTTGAGGTTGATGCCGTGAGGTTCCAGTGTCATGAGTTGATGTTGCCAGTACGTCTCCTTCTGTAATATCTTGATTCTTAATTTCTTGATGTCACCCCTACAAAGAAAAAGCTCCGCAGCAGAAATTGTGTCTATTGGTGTTATTGTTATATTAGCTATCGAGTGGTACGGTAAGGTAAAGTGTTTGGCTATTGGAGTGTCCTTAAGGGTTACTATATTAGATCTGTGGTCCGTTAATCTATCACAAAGTCGTCTAANAACAGAAAATTAAATGCTAAAAATCTTACTGTGGAGCCAGATAGGCTAACCAGTAGGCTAGTATGGCTTGAAAACATTGGGACTTAGATTTTTTAGTTTTGCTTGTGCCATACGTAATTTAATTTCGTTAACACTTGCCCTTAAGCTGCGAATTCTTTAACATCAGTTTCAAGTATGGATATAATAGATTTTTATAACTATGATGACGTGTACGGATGCCGATGACATTCAACAGCTCTGCAGCCTCCCATTACAACACGCTGTGTCATTGATAGCCTCCCATTACAACACCCTGTGTCGTTGATAGCCTCCCATTACAACACCCTGTGTCGTTGATAGCCTCCCATTACAACACCCTGTGTCGTTGATAGCCTCCCATTACAACACCCTGTGTCGTTGATAGCCTCCCATTACAACACCCTGTGTCGTTGATAGCCTCCCATTACAACACCCTGTGTCGTTGATAGCCTCCCATTACAACACCCTGTGTTGTTGATAGCCTCCCATTACAACACCCTGTGTCGTTGATAGCCTCCCATTACAACACCCTGTGTCGTTGATAGCCTCCCATTACAACACCCTGTGTCGTTGATAGCCTCCCATTACAACACCCTGTGTCGTTGATAGCCTCCCATTACAACACCCTGTGTCGTTGATAGCCTCCCATCACAACACCCTGTGTCGTTGATAGCCTCCCTTTACAACACCCTGTGTCGTTGATAGCCTCCCATTACAACACCCTGTGTCATTGATAGCCTCCCATTACAACACCCTGTGTCATTGATAGCCTCCCATTGCAACACATGTAGCCTAATTCTGACTAAATTTGGACTCAAATCTTATTTAGAGGCTAACTTAACCATAAACCCCAATCCTGACCCTATTACCCTATCCTAACCCTCCCATTTGACAATATTTTTCTGAAACATCACTCTGGCCCAACCTATGAAACCTCGCCTAGTATGAATTCAACGTTAGAAAGAATCACAACCCTAATATTAATCGCATCGTCCGCCGAAATCGAACCCTAACCCTATACCCCAACCCTTTGCCTATAACTAACAATAAATCCAGAGGTTGGTTCCGTAGCTACTTGTTTGCCTGCACACATCTGTCTACTTTCTAACAAATGACCGACCACAGAATACAGAGACAAACGAAAATGCGTTTACCTTAACAATGCATGAGAAACGAGACTTCAAACTGTTCAGCCTTCATCGCCAACCGAGCGACCAGCAGCAGACCGAATGTAATAAATAAATGAAACGACCGAATGAAATAAATAAATGAAACGACCGAATGAAATAAACAAATGAAACGACCGAATGAAATAAATAAATGAAACAACCGAATGAAATAAATAAATGAAACAACCGAATGTAATAAATAAATGAAACAACCGAATGAAATAAATAAATGAAACGACCGAATGTAATAAATAAATGAAACGACCGAATGAAATAAATAAATCAAACGACCGAATGTAATAAATAAATGAAACAACCGAATGAAATAAATAAATGAAACGACCGAATGTAATAAATAAATGAAACAACCGAATGTAATAAATAAATGAAACGACCGAAATAAATAAATGAAAATAAATAAATGAAACGACCGAATGTAATAAATAAATGAAACGACCGAATGTAATAAATAAATGAAACGACCGAATGTAATAAATAAATGAAACGACCGAATGTAATAAATAAATGAAACGACCGAATGAAATAAATAAATGAAACGACCGAATGTAATAAATAAATGAAACGACCGAATGTAATAAATAAATGAAACGACCGAATGTAATAAATAAATGAAACGACCGAATGTAATAAATAAATGAAACGACCGAATGTAATAAATAAATGAAACGACCGAATGTAATAAATAAATGAAACGACCGAATGTAATAAATAAATGAAACGACCGAATGTAATAAATAAATGAAACGACCGAATGTAATAAATAAATGAAACGACCGAATGTAATAAATAAATGAAACGACCGAATGTAATAAATAAATGAAACGACCGAATGTAATAAATAAATGAAACGACCGAATGTAATAAATAAATGAAACGACCGAATGTAATAAATAAATGAAACGACCGAATGTAATAAATAAATGAAACGACCGAATGTAATAAATAAATGAAACGACCGAATGTAATAAATAAATGAAACGACCGAATGTAATAAATAAATGAAACGACCGAATGTAATAAATAAATGAAACGACCGAATGTAATAAATAAATGAAACGACCGAATGTAATAAATAAATGAAACGACCGAATGTAATAAATAAATGAAACGACCGAATGTAATAAATAAATGAAACGACCGAATGTAATAAATAAATGAAACGACCGAATGTAATAAATAAATGAAACGACCGAATGTAATAAATAAATGAAACGACCGAATGTAATAAATAAATGAAACGACCGAATGTAATAAATAAATGAAACGACCGAATGTAATAAATAAATGAAACGACCGAATGTAATAAATAAATGAAACGACCGAATGTAATAAATAAATGAAACGACCGAATGTAATAAATAAATGAAACGACCGAATGTAATAAATAAATGAAACGACCGAATGTAATAAATAAATGAAACGACCGAATGTAATAAATAAATGAAACGACCGAATGTAATAAATAAATGAAACGACCGAATGTAATAAATAAATGAAACGACCGAATGTAATAAATAAATGAAACGACCGAATGTAATAAATAAATGAAACGACCGAATGTAATAAATAAATGAAACGACCGAATGTAATAAATAAATGAAACGACCGAATGTAATAAATAAATGAAACGACCGAATGTAATAAATAAATGAAACGACCGAATGTAATAAATAAATGAAACGACCGAATGTAATAAATAAATGAAACGACCGAATGTAATAAATAAATGAAACGACCGAATGTAATAAATAAATGAAACGACCGAATGTAATAAATAAATGAAACGACCGAATGTAATAAATAAATGAAACGACCGAATGTAATAAATAAATGAAACGACCGAATGTAATAAATAAATGAAATAACCGAATGTAATAAATAAATGAAACGACCGAATGTAATAAATAAATGAAACGACCGAATGTAATAAATAAATGAAACGACCGAATGTAATAAATAAATGAAACGACCGAATGAAATAAATAAATGAAACGACCGAATGTAATAAATAAATGAAACGACCGAATGTAATAAATAAATGAAACGACCGAATGTAATAAATAAATGAAACAACCGAATGTAATAAATAAATGAAACGACCGAATGTAATAAATAAATGAAACGACCGAATGTAATAAATAAATGAAACGACCGAATGTAATAAATAAATGAAATAACCGAATGTAATAAATAAATGAAACGACCGAATGTAATAAATAAATGAAACGACCGAATGTAATAAATAAATGAAACGACCGAATGTAATAAATAAATGAAACGACCGAATGAAATAAATAAATGAAACGACCGAATGTAATAAATAAATGAAACAACCCCTACCAATGCATCGCTCGAAAGATCTACGACGCTCAAATGATCCAGCCCAAAAAGCCCAACGAAAGTGCGCCGACGTCACTTTACGGAAACAATCGACTCGAAGACAAAAGGTTCGGACGACAGAGAACTATTATAATGGGGTCGATGTGGCATTTCTAGGCGACAATTGAACTCATGAAGCGACTTCTTTAGACGATCAACGGCCGTTAAACAGCCATAAACTCCCAGAGAACAACGAAAGAAGGCGCGTATAAGACATGTCTAATAGTTAGCATCTATGTGCATATATGTATCAGAACATTCATATAGCTCATTTATTGCCTGCCGTTGCGCATGGGCAGTAAGTGTAAGCGGCTCTTTTATTTATCAACGGTGGACAGATTCCGTTGGGAGCTTCCGTTGGGAGGAGCAGGCAGTGGACGAAAAAGGCCTTTCGAAAGAATGTGGCACATAAAATTCAACTTTCGGTATCAACTTCCAAGTTCCAACACGCAACCTATCGCCGCAGCGTGACTACTGCATTGGTTAGGGTAAGATATCCTCCTGATATATTATTGCTGAATGCCATGGTTTGTGCTATTGCACTCGGGTGGAACTTAATTACTTTCTGATGCTCTGGGCAGGAATTTTTTAGACGCTATTGTAGTTATTATTGCAAAAGAACATTTGTATAGCGCCTTTATGAAACATCTCAGTGTGGCTATTAGTCAGACTGAAAACGGAGTGCCTTTAGAATTAAAGCAGTAATGAATTAAGCGCAAAGGAAGCTCGATTGTATGATGCTGGACCTGTGATCAATGATCAGGCATTTCCGCCTGGTCACTACAATGCCGCATTTGCTGTATTTTCTCTAACAGCCTGTACAAATGGGAATATATCTGGTCACTGAAGACTCTGAGCCTTCTAGACCACATTATTGCCTCTCAAATGTAGAGAGTGCTTTCCAAGACAACCGACTGTGGTGCCTGTCCAGTTGTTAAATGATCCGAAAGCCGAGCCATGAGCGAAAGCAGACGGAAACATCGGAACAGGATCGTATATTTTGGCGTCCGACGGCGAGTCTTCCACTGAGCCCGGCTTCCGAGAAAGAATGGTCGTATAACGTGTAGGGTCCGGGAACCTGGCCAGGCGGTCGTTCTGCCGGTCGGTCGGTCGGTCGGTCGGTCGGTCGGTCGGTCGTTCTGCCGGGCGGGCGGTGGGTCTGATTGATCGATGCGTGTTTGTCTTGCGTGCTGATCAATTGTCGGTCGGTTGAGGCCGCAGAGGCAGCAACAGCGGTCGGTCGGTGTCCTGTTCCGTCGATGGCCTTTGTCCGAAAGGCAGATGACACGACGACGCAAAATAACGGACGACGACGTAACTAACTCTACTTATACACTGACAATGTCTGCATTTGACAGATACCGAGGCTGTAATGCGCGCTTATAGGCACACCGCGTCATATAGCACAGAGTCACTGTGGCCTCCATCCACAGATAGCAATGTTAAGCTAATCAGACAAATAATGTCTGATCATCAACAGGCAAGACCACGCCTAATCGACTTTCAGCATATTGATAACTTCAATTTCAGATACACTTTTAGTCCAGGCGGTACACGCATTTATACTGCATTTTTTGAACAAGGATTGCCGCTTTGCACAGTTGTAGTTGACACCTAAGAGAACATTTTAGGAAGGGGAGGCATTCGAAATTTCCCTTAGAATTCAAGATGGCGGCTTTTTTCAAAATGGCCGACCGAAATTGAGATTTTTAAATATCTCGGCTTCTAGTTCACTTAGAATCATTATCTTGGTGTCTAAACATACATATGTTAAGGCAATGATTCTAATAGGGCCATCGCAGAGTAGCCCCGGTCTCATCGGTCGGCCATTTTTCAAAATGGCCGACGAAAATTGAGATTTTCAATATCTCTGCTTCTAGTTCACTTAGAATCGTTATTTTGGTGTCTTAACATACATATTTAGGGGCAATGATTCCACTAGGGCCATCGCAGAGTAGCCCCGGTCTCATCGGTCGGCCAGTTTTCAAAATGGCCGACGAAAATTGAGATTTTCAATATCTCTGCTTCTAGTTCACTTAGAATCGTTATTTTGATGTCCAAACATACACATTTCAGGACTGTGTTTCGACTAAGGCCTTCGCAGATTAACCAATGGTCTCATTGGAAAATGGCCGACCGAAATTGAGATTTCTATTTTCCAAATAACACGAATCTATAGGGTCAAAATTAACATAAGCCATCAAAATGAATCCAAAGAAGGTCAATTTATTGCAAAACGGCGAAATTGTTTTTAAAAAGAAACAAATAAATACTTTCTGCATTCAGTGCTTCTTTTCCAATTTCTTTGTGGCATCTTCCCTCATTACTGTGGATGGTATCTAAAAGTTTTAATAATAAGAGTCTTCCATGGATTTATAAAACATTCTATTAGTCCTGGTTTATCTATCTTTCTTTCGTGAAATGTAAGAAATTACTTCCTTAGCTAGGATTCGAACATTTCCCTCTACAGTAACTGTTGGAACACTTCAGTGTGCATCGGACACCAACACATTTACAAGAGCATATATTTGACGTACAACCCTCCTTGCACCCACATTTCAATAGTTCTCTGCATACCTGCCAAACTGCTGGTTGTGTAGTCCATTGTGGAGTCCACACCTCACCTCGCTTTATCCATCCCCAATGAGCTGGAGATGGCGTATCAGTTATGATACTCTCTGCCTGGCCACACACATGCCCACCTTGGTATATGGCTCGAAGAGTGTGTAGGACTAGCGCATCACATGTGGGAGGAAGACTTGGCAATGGTGTCACTTTGGTCGCGTACAGATGTAAATGTTCGCGTTTTTCTATAGCGACCTTATATGGCCTCGACCGTGCTAATTTTTCAATGAATTGATCGGGTGAGATCCTTCACCACCGCTCACCCGTTTGAATGGACGTCACGCCATTTAAGGTCCCCGTGCAAGGACCGTGCTCAGTGTTTAATCTAGACGTCTCTGGGGGGTAAAGTTCCCCCCAGGATCGAGTTTTCCCCAGAAAAATTAAAGAGATGAAATTTTAGCCCCAAGAAAAATTAAAGACATGTAATTTTGTAGAATATTGTCTTGGAAAACTCTCGATACTACCCCGCCCTCGAAAATATTGGTGGGAAATTGTTGTTACTACCCCCCGAAAGAAAATCCTTGGAAAAGTCTCGTTACTACCCCTCCCTCGAAAATTCCTCGAAAATTTTTGAGCTCTTGTTCTTGGAAATACTCGTTACTACCCCTCCCGGTCGTCAACTTTTACAATAAGCTGGATACCCCCAGAACCCTCAATTCCCCCCAGACAGCAAGGGGACTAGATTAAACACTGGACCGTGCTAGCCCGAGATTTAAATCTCTGAAAATAAGCTGGCATCGAGAATCGAGCCACAGTCCGCATGCTCTCTTTCTCAGAGGCGCATGAGACGCGCAGCCAACGCTCTTACCAATGTAGCTAACTGGGCCAGTTAGGCGAGCGCCATGCCGCAACAAACTGTCCTCTCACAATATACTCCAAATGTTTTTCAACAACGTGGCTTCATGCCATTATTATATGAGGTCTAGTGGTCTACACCGTCATAAACAAAAGCACCTGAACTTCCACAAAATTCAGCTGGATTATCAATTCAGCTATAGGATATTGCCAAGTCTTCCTTGATGACGTCGCCTATGGAAAGCCTCTGGACGATGTCGCCTATACAGAGGCTGTGCATAATGTCGCCTATGAGAGGCACTGTATGCTGTCACTTCATTCATTCATTCATTACTTGAATTTATATAGCGCCTCTTCAAGGGAACTACTCAGAGGCGCTCCCAACCCCAGCGCGGCCAAATAGGACCATTTTAAGTTGAGAGAGGAATGTCTGAGACGGGGTTCTAGGAAGGGAGCGGAGGACCAGAGGGAGGCCATTCCAGGTTGAGGCTCCAACCACAGAGAACGCACGGCTCTGCTTGGTGGAGGTGCGAGCAAAAGGCACAGAGAGAAGCCCATGTTCAGCCGAACGGAGGGAGCGCGAGCCCCGAGCACTGAGGGTTGGGCTCCAGAGGTCGGTAAGGTAGGCAGCAGCGAGGCCCAGCAGGCAGCGCCAAACTAGGGCAGCTACCCTCCACCAAGCAGAGCCGTGCGTTCCCTGTGCGTTCTCTGTGGTTGGACCCTCAACCTGGAATGGCCTCCCTCTGGTCCTCCGCAGCTACCGATTCGTTGCCTAAGAGGGAGACAGTGAAGAATGTCAAGCATATAGCTGGAGATGTGGTCGAATTTGGGTATGCGGCCAATAAGGCGGGCTGCAGAGCGTAAGACACGATTTATACAGTTCAGTCGGACAGCCGGGAGGCCAGCATAGAGAGAGCAGCAGAAGTCAAGTCTGATGGCTACAAAAGAATGGACAAGGGTAGCAGCAGCAGTAGAACTTAGCGAGCGAGCGATAGTGCGTAGTTGGCGCAGCTGATAATAGCAAGCGCGGCTGAGAGAGCGAATGTGAGGAGCAAAAGTGAGCTCCTGATCCAGAGTAACACCAAGGTCACGGACCACACAGGAGAAGACAAAATGAGGAAAGGCGGTAGCAAGGGCAGCCATATCTAACTTAGCCAGCTGCTGGCGGGTGCCAAGCCAAATGAATTGAGTTTTTGAGGAGTTGAGGCGGAGACGGTTGGACGACATCCAGGCCCCCAAGGCCTCCATGGCCAAGCTCATAGCGCGGACGGTTACAACAGCGTCAGAGGCGAGGCAGTGTTGGTAGGCCTGAACGTCATCTGCGTATAGCTTGGCTAGCATAGCGTGAGAGGCAAGTAAAGAGGCGAGATCAGAGGTATAAATTATGAAGAGAAGTGGACTCAAGACAGAGCCCTGTGCGAGACTGTAGGGGGCGGGGGCCCATCGGGACCTAGAGGACCCATGGACCACACGAAAGGAGCGCTCACTACGAAAAGATCTTAGCCAGAGGAGCATGGTACCAGAAAGGCCGAAGGATTTATGCAACCGTTCTAGCAAGATATCATGGTCCACACTCCACAGTGTCAAACGCTCCACTGACATCAAAGAGAGTGACGGATTGAGGACTTAGTATTGACTGGCTTGTTGCTAATACAGCAATTTGATTCGCTTCATATAGGCAGTGAAAAGTGACAAATTTGAACTTTTTTCTCAAATTGTGGAGTTTTTGTCATACCTAGGATGACGTAACTGATCCATGAATCGTAGTCTTCTGAAAATAAAGTGATACAGAAACCGTATGGGATGTAGGTCAATTTGGTCAAGTGACTGATAGGCTACGATATAAAAACATTTGTTATCTACTAGTTTTCTACAGTTACTGTCACACATATTTATCTTGCATATAAGATAAAAGAAAGCGTGCGTGTTGACGGGTTGAACTACTTTAAGGGACTTTTTTGCGTAGGCCTATCATCGTGAGATAACCACATGTGTTGCACAGCTATTCTAACAGCTGTTGAGCTCGCATCGTCTAAACCGACCTTGACTCTTGAAGTGTGTTGGAAAGAGCACCTGTCGTTGGCGATAGGCTCCCGATTATACGATCATATATTAGGTTGTTGAGAGTTGCTGAGAACTGCATTAGTGTTTTTGACTGACCATCGACACATCAAATATGAAGATTATAGTTCTACTTGCCTGCGTTCTCTGGTGAGATTGTAATTTATAAATATTAAACATACTTCACATTTGCTTTATCTAGTATTGGTCTAAAATTTAAATGGTCAACACTTTTATGGCGACATTCATATATCCCTATAGCGACACTACATAAATAAATGAATGAATTAATGAATATAATATAGTACAATTATGTACTATTTTATTCATATAGAAATTACACTCTAGAGAAACAGGCGACCATCTGGTCACTCCACGAACTCATACTTAATTGCGGTCGTCTACTATTACCTCCTCGGATTCTGGTCTGGCACCGGAACGGACAAAGCAGCCTGGCTATAGCCGACTTGATTTAATATAGCGCCGGTAAATAAGCTGGTCTCCTTGGCTTTTGTGTGGCGCTGATAAATTTTGGAGCCTTACATTACATTACTATTTTATTCAAACGGTATAGCAGTGGCCTATAGGCTCTACGCATGTAGCGTGGCGAAGATGGCCGCTTGTTTCCTTTGGTTGTCATTTGTTATTAAGTAGTCGGTCAAATTTTGGTTTTGCTCGAAAATGTTCTTTCGTTCAGACTTCTAACGTGACGTGAAATTATTTCTCTATTTCGTCGTTTTATCTGAGTGTTCTGAATGGTTCGGACTTTTGTCATCGAGGTCTCGTGCGCAACCATGGACTCACCAATCCGAAAGTGTTTCAGACTCAGACTGTCAAGCTCCATTTAGAAAGGCCAATTAAGAGAGTCCTTGGATTGGTTCTGATCGTTCTACTGCAGCGACGCTCTACGAATAGTTTCCAGCTGCGAAGACCGTCGTCCTTCAAGGCCTCGGTGGGTGGCAGAGGGCAGCTCGTCTTCTACCATATGGCATATGCAAGAGACTGATGTTTGATGTTGAGGCTGGTGTGTTGCGAACCTCGTTGCTCCTCTTCTTCCAGGAACCCCTCCCCAAAAAGATGTCTACCATCGGCTCTGGAAGAGAATCTATCGGTTGGGTTCTGCGTCTGAGGGAGTTTGCCGGTGCTGACTTTTCTAATTATCTCAACACTGTTCTCTTAGTAAGCCTCTGTTCTCAATTACTTTAGTAATATTAAGCTTGGCGCAGGCAGTGCTTTTGTGAGATTATTTGAAAGGCGCTATAAAAATGGTCTACATACATACAAACATATAAACAAACATACATGGAGCGTACAGCAGTGATGGATCCAGAAGGTTTATGCGGGGCCATATGGGCGGAGATTAAAGTATGCGACGGAGGAACGATCGCCGAGGCGTGCAGCGCCGGGTAGGGGGAGGGGAGGGGTTTGGGGTAGGGATGTGCCCCTCACCATTCTTAAATTTAGTTGAATTCCCACACTGTAATGGTAACATTTTAGGCTGTCATCTAAACTAAATTGCTCTATTATTTCAGCGCTGATGGGAGTGGTTTAAGACTTCAATAAATATAATAATAATTTCTTTATTCATCAAGTTCAGCACCTCAGTTCTGATGCTGCTCCAGTCCGTGACGGATCCAGAAGGCTTAAGAGGGGGCCGAATGGGCGTCAGGGGCCAAGCCCCACTGGGGTCAATGGGAAAGTCGATGGTCAGCGGATAGACGGACAAAGCCCCTTCGACGTTGACAGCATTTATATAGCTATTAATTTTACTATAATTATATGATTATCATATACAATAAAATTAAGTTCAGTAAAAAAGTAGGTATTTTTGTTTCAAAGGTGGTACAGTTTCCAATAGGCCTACATAGGCCTAACAGCGTTCGTATTATTCAAAGTGGTCGAGAGAGAACTAGTATTATATTAAAGAATTGCTCTGTAGCTGTAGGACAAGAGACTGCCAGAGATATTTCCCAGGTCATGACGTACTGACTCAGGCTCCGTGCACCCGCCAGCTGCAGCACCCCAGGCATATCAGCCCCAGTGCCTTAAATTTGCACATCGCTCCATAGCCATAACGGTACCGCCTCTTTGGAACAAACTCCCACCAGTGCTACGACAAATATCCGATCCATCCCACGAACTCACCAAACCTCACCTCTTGCTATCTCTTCACAGGTCTTCCACTGAAAACTGAAAACACTGCTTTTTCACAAATCTTATCCCGATTCCTTCTCCTCCCCTCACCTCCCTCATCAGTTCAACTCTAAACATCATCCACCTTAGCCGTCTGACTATCTGCCTGCCTGACTCTCCGGATCTTGACCCTCTGCCTATCGATTCTGTTTTGATAAAGCGCCTGTGAATAAGCTGGTTCCCGCGACTTCGCTTCTGTGGGCGCGCTATAGATATCTCGAGTTTACGATTACGATTACGATTATGCCTCGCTTTTCATCGCCCCCACATTGCCTAGCCTTTAGATGTTTCACATTGTCTCGCTTTTAATCGTCCCTCGCTTTTAATCGTTCCACATTGCCTCGCCTCTCATCATCCCACATTGCCTTGCTTCTCATCATCCCACATTGAATCGCCGCTCAGCCTCCCACATCGCCTTGCTTCTCATCATTCCACAAGTAGGTCTATAGCCTCTCCTCGCCTCCTCGTCTGGCTGCCGCACCATTCGCTTCTTCGCATCCGTCTGATTTCGATTGAATACATTTTCGTAATTCCGCTTTAGCCATTTGTTTTTCTTTTTCTTGTAGCGCCAGTGCGTTGCCGACGGAAAGGATCGACAGCAGAGATGTCCCGAGTAAGATAAATGCTTTGAGTTTAAATATCATCCTTAATACATTCTAATCCTAACACTAACCCTCGGGTGTTAAAATGGCTTCGGAGAATTGTTACTTTAAACTTTTGTTTTTATCCTTAATATTATTATCATTGGAGGACGAGAGGAGGGGAAGGGGAGTGGATTGTTATCGAATTTACCGATTTTCGATCGCCATCTAAGCTCTTTCGTTTGTTCTTCAGTATATGAAATCATCATCAGAGAAATTTTTTCGTCTTAGGACGGACAAACATCTAGTTATTATTCTTATTCTTATTCTTATTATTACTATTATTCTTATTATTATTATTATTATTATTATTATTATTATTATTATTATTATTATTATTATTATTATTATTATTATTATTATTATTATTATTATTATTATTATTGATTATTGTTGTTCATTCATTCATTCATTCATCGAGTTCAGATATTTATATAGCGCCCCTTCAAGATTTCTACTCAGAGGCGCTCCCGACTACAGCGCGTACACTGAGTCGGAGTTTCACGCCGAAGCGCATGAGCAATTGCGACTTGCGAGTGAAGGACTTGCCCAGGGTCCCTACGCGGCGGCTTGAGGTGGATTCGAACCCGCAACCCTCCGGCTGCAAGGCACCGAACATACCCCTACACCACCGCGCCCCACATTGTTGTTGTTGTTGTTGTTGTTGTTGTTGCTGTTGTTCTTTTGTTGTTGTTTGTTGTTATTGTTATTACGTGGGCCCATATATTATTTTGCCATTTTCTGTTTTGAGGCCCAAAGGTTGTGTCTGCGAAGGGATATTATATTGTTCTGCCCAGCGCTCTCCATATCGGATCACTCATCGACAAAATAGAAAATTTTAAGTTGCTCTGATCTCCTGTTTAGAACTCTGAGATTCACACGGTCTCTGAGGCCACAAAACTGATTAAAGCTAACAACCTGGAAAAGGATACGTGAGCTATTTGTAAATTATCGTCATCATCACCATAATCCACGACGCGTTGCCAGTTACTGCGCTGGTTTTCTTATTCTGTGTTACCCGAAGTTTAGCGAATGGTGAACATCATCGATAAGAACCTAACCTTTTCCGACCACATCAGCCAGCTATCTCGCACCTGCTATATGCACATCCATGACCTTCGTCGATTGCGCCCAATACTTTATTGCAAGACTGCATGCACAATAGCCACCTCAATTGTTCATTCCAAACTCGACTACTGTAATTCCATTTTTTTACAACATCGACTCTTCTCAAATCAAACGCCTGCAAACAGTCCAGAATGATCTCGCCCGCGCAGTCACCAAAACTCCCAAACACCACCACAAAACCCCTGTTCTGAAATCAATTCATTGGCTAAAAGTCCCTCAGCGCATCCATTACAAAATAGTATCTCTTACCTACAATGCCCTTCAAACGTCTAAACCCTCTTACATTCGCCAGCCATTAACCATCCAACCGCCTGGGTCTACTCGCTCATCATCATACCTTTCTCTATCCCGGCCTCCAGTCTCATCCTCTCTGAAATTCTGCAACCGCTCCTTAGTCTACGCTGCACCAGCTCTTTGGAACGAACTCCCAAAGGACCTCCGCCAGTTTGCTCATCCTCCTATCTCGCCTCTTAACTCAACCTCTCCTCCGCTTGCACTCTCCTCTTCTGCTTTCCACTCACGACTGAAAACAGAACTCTTTAAGCTATCCTATCCTGATTCTACTCCTGCGCCACCACACCACCACCACAGTGACTATCATCATCACCATCATCATCGATTGCCACCGTAGCACCATGCTGTCTCCTCGGCTTGACCTCCCCGGATTTTGACCTGGCACCGAAACGAACAGAGGAGTTTGGCTAATTGCAGACATTGGCGGAGTTTATCAGGGGCTAGGGGGGCTAAGCCCCCCCCCCCATGAACCCACAGACTTGACCATGCATCATTATGGTACAGTGATAAGGTATAGTTTAAACCACAGAATATCCTAACAGTCTAGCACTTTACTATATCTCATGAAATAGCCATCCCATCTATACCAGTTCCTGCCAGCACATGTGACTTTGGTCCCAAGGCATAGCAGCCACAAGAAGTCAGAGGACTGTTAAAACTGCGTCATCACTTCGAGACCATCGTTGCTTCTAGCTATACACTTGGACAACCTGAATGCATTGATGATTCAGCACCCGTCAGCAATGGATGCAAAGAACCAATGCATTCACCCTGGTACAATCAGCTGTATCTGCCTGTTTGTGATAGCCTACATTAATAATTGGCCAGCTGGAGTTCCGTTTCGACAAGGACTCATGGCCAAATCCGTTGATGCTGTGTTGCAATGCGATAAGGATGGACTCAAGGCGCTCGTTGACAAATACGCCGACATCCTTAACATCAATCCGCAAGTTCTGGCATCCGAAATAGAACTGTTTTCAAGCATGGAAAACGAAATTACCTTTGATGTAATTCAGAAGGAAATGACTGAAGCTGTTTATCCTCACTATTAGGTCTGCAGAATGGTGCGGTTAGCACCAGCGTTGCCTGTGGGTTCAGCAACCGCTGAGAAAAGTTTTTCAGCGATGCGACGCATAAGAAACTGGTTGCGATCAACCATGGGAGAGGAACTCTTTTATTCGCTGGCGCTTCTGAACATTGAATGTGATCTGATGGCTGCTTTAGTCCCCATGTATGCAAACTAGATGCTTACAGCTGCATTAGAGTAGTCGACTATTCGCAGTTTTTGGTGTAAGACATTATGTATTATTTATTAATTTTTACTCAGTAAAATCCTTCCAAATCTTCTCAAGTACCAAGTATGCCCAAAATATATGTGGCGGCTGGGGCGAACCCCGACTGAGGGGCTCAAAACGCCCCAAACCCCCTCCGTTTTAAAGGGGCTGGGGCTGCTTTGCGGCGGAGAAGGGGAGGGGAAGATATGCTTTAGCCCCCCCATGAACTAAAACCAAACTCCGCCCATGATTGCAGACTTGATTTGATATAGCGCTGGTGATAAGCTGGTCTCCCTGACGTGGCGTTTGTGGGCGCTGGTAAATTTTCGAAGATTTACATTACATTACATTTGAGGTCAACGGAACCAAACTATACGAAACTCTGGTGATACCGGTCCTCATGTATGGAGCAGAGTCTTGGTGCATGAAAAAGGAGGACGAGAGAAGACTCCTGGTGGCGGAGATGGGATGGCTACGGGTCCCCGGGTCCATGGGTGCTATGGACTGTCCAATCAAGGCCCAATCAAGGCTGTCCAATCAGTCTCTTCTAGAGACTGTACTTTAAGTCAGATCCCCGGTATATCACATTTACCGTTAGTGACTAGATTTCAATTAGAGTTATCTATAGCAATGGATAATTATGGTTTCATATTTTGTCTGGATTCAGTGTCTCGGATTCCAGCAGCTGACGGTTTGTTGCACATCTACGCCCTTCCGATCGGCCAGGGAGCGGCCCGTGTCATCCAATGCCCAAGTGGAACGCTCAACATCTTTGACATGGGAACCAGTGACGACGCAAACGCCGGATTCTGGTTCACGAATGAAATCAGAAACTTTCTCAACGGAAACTTCCATCGCATAAGGAACATCATAATCACCCACAACCACTTCGACCATTACAGGTGAGACAACCGCTGATGAATATTTATTAGTAAACGAGGTCGGCAGAACGAGAACCAAGAAATGGAAAAACCATTACCTGTGAGAGTTATTGCGACGTGGTTTTCGCAAATTTAGGCCTAATATTCGTCGTTTTTCTTGTAAGGGAATCAGTGGCAGCGCCAGAGGGTGATAGTGGGCTTAGCCCCCCCCCCCAACTGCGGCTCAGCCCCAAAAAAGTGGGAAATCACTACAAATCACAGGGAGGAGGGGACAAAAGGGAAGGGCTTGGAGCTTTAGCCCCCAAACCTGAAATCCTGGCGCCTCGACTAAAGAGAATTTCATTCATTTCATTTCATTCAGGATATTTATATAGCACCTCTTCAAGATAACTACTCAGAGGTGCTCCCGACTCCAGCACGGCCAAAAGAACAGTTTTCAGGTTAACATAGAATAAGTCAGAGAGCGTTCTGGAAAGCAGACGCAATTTCAAGGGCAGCCCATTCCAGACGGTTGGGCCCACCACTGAGAAAGCACGATTTTGCATCTGTGCGGGCCAACGGGACTGTGAGCACCCCCCTCTCAGAGGAGCGAAGGGAGCGACTACCCTGGGCGCCCGATACGGGACGACAGAGGTCCCACAGATAGGATGGGGCAAGGCCCAACTGACATCGCCACACCAGGGTGGCGATCCTGTACGCAATGCGCCAGTGTAAGGTTTCCAGCATGTAGTTGGATACATGGCCGAATTTGGGTATTCGGCCAATAAGGCGCGCCGCAGAGCGGAGCACCCGGTCGAGGCACGTCAACCGACAAGACGGTGGACCAGTGACCTTCAGAGATAGACTTCGCTAACGAAGAGATTTTCTCTTCGCTGTCTGCTCTGTTATATTACAGACATACGTAGTTAAGTCTATACAAGTTAAGACAAGCAATCAAACATCTTTGTTGCGGACCATGTTATTGGTCAGCCATTGTCCATCGGTGCCTTTGTCATCTTTGATACATCTTGTTTAAGCAATCGCGAGATTCCATACAATTTTATGACAGTGCTACTTCTATCTCTGCAATAACAATAATGTGGCCCCGTCTAGGCATTTGGTTTGTAACGTATAGTTATACAGTAGGCTATTGTTGTAGCTTGGTGGACGAAGTAGTACTAGCTTCGGATGACCTGATCGGCCTGACCAACATCTACGTGTCGTGTACGTACAACGAAATGGTGACGGACATTAAGAACTGGGTTAATGCCATCAACGCATTCGATAAGGTTACTCCTTTCAATGGCGGTTCAACGTGTGGCTCGTCCGGGGGTCCGGCCTGTGGCTTCATCGACCTCTGCCCCGGTGACTCTGGCATCTCTACCCAGGTCCTGTCCGTCAACGCCGGCCAACAGTGCACATCCGGAAACAAGAACACCGACTCCGTCGTCATCGGAATCACGTACAACTCGTTCAAGGTCCAGCTGAACGGAGACTTCGAAGATTTCACACAGTCCGACAACGAGGTAGGCCTATGTCATAAACCAAAGCATCGCCATCAACTGCAAGAGTATATATACATGTGTACAGTACTACATATATATATATATATATATTTGTTTATTATCAAGCAGGTTGTGTTGCTGGACTCTTTTCTTTATAGTTCAGTTCTGAAGGCTTACAGGAGAAGCACGTGGAAAGTCCGGACAGAGTCACACAGTCAACATCAGAATCACTTTCTCTGCATTTACAGTAGTAATGCTCATCACGTGTATACACGATGGCTTCTAAAAGTATCAGTAAATTATTTATTTAAAAAACTTCTGAAACTTTACAATTTAAGAATGACTGCTAAGATGAACAAAATGACATTTAAAAGAGCAATGATTAAGAGTGCCTTCCAAACATTCGTGCTCACCATCTGCCTCATATAACCTATCGCTATTTCTATCGCTTTCACTATGACCACGTCCATTACAGCATCAGTCTTTACTGCAATTATAGTTAGCATATTCCTTTTAGGTGTTACTATTCCAATTTTAGTAATTTAGTTGAATAAATAGTGATGCTATTAGATTTGAAAATATCCTGTGACTTACGCCCTCGCGTCTGATGCGGAAAATAGAGCGAGCGAAGGTATTGCTCATCCACATCTTCGAACAAATCTGCCGTTCCATCTGTAATTAGGAAGGTCCTCTGAAAGCGATGGCCGACTTCTATGGTCCAGCCCTTCAGGTCGACGTCTACATGATAGCTCACCATGGTGCAGAGAACCTTGCCAACAAACCAGTCATCCTGAACGCTGTGGCTCCAAAGGCCGTCTTTGTCAGTGCCAATATTGAGTACAGCAATTACCGCCATCCTCGTTGCTTCATCACTGACTACTTCATCAACACCCTACAGACGCTGTGTAAACCTGGAGAGACCAACACGGCCAGTCCTCTCTACTGCGGAGCTCACCCGATTTCAGGTCTACCTCTCGCAAGCAAATTGCAAAGCGTAAGTATGAAAAAATGCAACGATTTAAATCTTCGTGTTCAGGGTTGGAATTCAGGTGCGTATTTGACACAATTGCAGACCAGTTTTTGAACCATACAACCGAAAATGAATGGCTTTCTTGTTGGTATATTTAGCACTTAGGTTTATCCGACAGGGTTTTCAACTCAGTTATCGAGATTCCGAACTCCACTGCTGATAACACGTACGCGTGATGTTATAAGGATTTGAATTGTGAAAGTTTGGCCCTGCGCTCCAAAGTTGGATCACATTTTGTCAAAAGGCGTGAAGTTCTCGCACAATAGTGGTCGAAAAGCACTTAAAGTTTTCTTATTAGAGGGTCTGGAGAATGTTGTAGGCTATAGGCCTATCTAAGAGGGCAAGGGACGAAGCACAATATTTCCCGGGTAGGCCTATCTTTAAAACAAATTCCTTGAAATTTTACCTTAACAAAAGTACGCTAATTCGTGTTGAGACATTTGGAACTTTCTACATGTAGAGGCTTAAAACTGACACCCAGTATGGACTTTCAGTCAAGACTGACTTGATTATCTACCTTTTGGTTAAGCTTTCCAGCGGGATTTAGGGAGTTCAAAGCATCAACGTTGTCATAAGGCGTGTCTTTAAAAAGTTCAGTTGGAAAATCAGCGCTTAAAGTCTGAGTTTAAAACGACTGGGAATTACCACATGGTTTAGAAGCGACACCTCAGCCTCTACTTAATTATCGGCCATTTTGCTTACCTTTAAATACCAAACGATCAGCAGCCTCGTTTAATAGCCTTACTCCTTCTGGGAAACTGCAGTGACTGTCTTTCTTCTTCTAGACTTACACCTGCGGTCCACAGAGTGGCGGCTCCTTGACAATTAACGACAACGACTACGCCATCTATACGACGACTCCGGACTCTGGTTCGATGAACCTCATCGATCTCGTGTCCGATGGAAGTGGCTGGGGTTTCGTCAACAACATCTCGCCAAGGATCGCCCGCGAAGGAGTCCTACCGAAACCTAAGCCGGCTGATGCGGACGCCTGCTTTGAGGAGTAAAGGAACCTATACCCAGTGAAGCTCAACAATCGAAGAGTATACAATGTACTTTCGAGCTAATGCTTATTATTCTGATTTGGAAATTTGATCATCAATTACAATACATGGTTATGCATTAAAAATCTGGCAGTTATTGTGTACCCGCACTGCTTTAAGATTGCAGATTAATTCATTAATTCGCTTTTTTATAAATACATTTAGCGTTACTAGACATAGCGGTAAGAGATTATTGGCATTGAGAACCAGTTATGCTAAGCAAATCCAACTTCGACGGCCCTGGCCTCTTCCCGTCTTTAGTCGGCCTCGTGGCTTCTTGACAGCCACCACGGCCTCTTGTGGTGGGAATGCTTTGAGTAAGAAAAGGCACATTCTACGTCAAAGTGTCGACAAATAAGCCACTCTGCACAATACTGTGGTGAAATGTGGCATGTCGAGAGACAACAGGACATGAATGAATATTACCATGTACAGTCATGATCGATCGATGTTGTTGACGTCACTCATTACCCATTAATTAAATGAAAATCTTAGAAGCAAATCAACCAGTACAAGTGGACAACATTTTAAAACGTTGAAATTGTGGTGAAATTTGTGAAAATTATACAAAGACCGAAATAAAATCAGCGCTTTTGCCGATTTCTTTAGATCTGAAGTTAATTTTAGCCAAATGGAAAAATACTCGATTACATTATTCAGTTATCTCTGGCCTTGACTGAATTCCAAGCTCAGCCTAGTCTACATTCACTGTAATAGCCTTACAATTCGCACTCGCCAATTTGTAAAGAGTAGTTCAGACTAAGCCAAAATACTGAGAGGCTGAGAGTAATTTGAAAGCGGTACGTGTAACGTGAGCATTAGAAAGAAGACTCAAGATATGGATGTCATCCTTTGGCCGATGAGTAGGTCGAAGGCAGGTTGTGGCAGGATATAGGCCTACCATTGAATACACGGGGCGCTATGTACAGGGCATGCGGTATGGCTGAACAGTGGAACATCTGGCGCACTTTTTCAATACGAGCAAGTCAACGACAGGATGATCGTACTACGAATCAAAGGTCGAGAAAGAGAATGGCAGCTCGGCCTTCTACAACGACCTAGGCAAAGTGCTTACAAGTTACACCGCCTGCGAGAGGCGACATACCCTACACGCGGCTGTTGTGCTTGAATGTCAGACAACACTGCATAAGGCAAATTAGTAGCTGCTGTTATTAAACATTACTTTTGAGAGCGAACAAGTAGTTCAAGTGAAGTAAGACTAAAGTAAAGCTTCCATTTTAGTCGTGGAGAGTAGGGGTAGGCGCTTATTCCCCGCTCTTCCGTCTGGGGCTGGCAGTGGACGAATACTACAGAGTCAGTGCATCACATGACTTGTCGTTGACTTTCCAGCCTTCGTCGGCACTATGTGATATTGTTTGGTGACAGAGGCAAGTCTGCAAACAACTTGCCCCTGCAGGGTCATTATAAGGAGTCGAACTTGCAACCGAATGTTCATTGATCAAGTGTGTTACCGATAGCCCACCATGTCGCACGCTATTTGCGTGAATTGCAAAGCAGAAAATAATAGAAATAAAGCAATTTGTTTAACATAATTATTTGACCATACCACGTTTATGGCAGAAAAGCGGCGAATATTCATAGAAAAAACTTCAAAGTTTAGCAATGAGTGTTACAAGCGATACAACAGAAATGATAACCTGCAAAACAGAAAAAAAGTAAGAGATAAAAATCTTACTGTTGAGCCAGTAAGATTTTTAGCAATAGTATGGCCTGAAAACAGTGGACTTAGATTTTTCAGTTCTTCTTGTACCATATGTAATTTAATTCCGTGAACACTTGCCCTTTAACTGCGAATTCTTTTACATCAATTTCAAGTATGGATATCATAGATTTTTATAACTATGATGACGTGTAGAGATGCTGATGGCATTCAACAGCTCAGCCTCCCATTACAACACCCTGTGTCATTGATGCGCGTTATAAAAACGGATATGCATTCGAGACGGTCTTGCTAAACAGACTGCATTATTGATATGCTAAATAGTTGCTTGAATTGTTGAAACATGTCATCTTCCGTTTAACTGAGAAGCAAAGGAATAGAGAAGATCAAAAACAAACCAAAGGAACGTCTCAACGCAATGTATGCATTCTTTGCCAGACCAAGCATAAATAAAGTACGGTAGTTTAATACCTGTCAATAAACGGACAGCCAATCAAAGTCCTAACTGAAGCAGAAACGAAGCCTACAAAAACCTGACAGAAAACCGATAGCCGGTTAGGGGCTCTCTCCGCTGCATGCGTCACCTGAAACTGGTCAGACATCTACTAGATGAATGAATGAATGAATGATATGCTTTGTGGAAATTGCAACCATCACCTGGTATTGGGAATGGGAGCCGCATCATTCGCCAGGTCCGTCGTGGCTATAGAACAGAGTGAAACGGCAACTGATTCAGTTCCTTTGACGCCACTGAATCGTTAATATCGACGGCATCTTATTTCTTATAATAGGCCACGATCGAAATTTCAGCCTAAGACGGAGAAAATCGATCAGTTCGACCCACGTTTTGTCTACTCATTTCATAGGGAAACATTTAAGAGAGTTCTTGAGAATTTCCAATAATGCTCTGTAGTAATGTTCTTGATTATTATATACATGCATACATACCTACATACATACGTTATATATACCCATACATTAGAATATCCTTACATTTACTGCCCCTAATAGTGCGAGCTAAGGGGCAGATACTGGCAGGGATGTGGGTGATTTCCATTTCACTCTTACAAGGTGGCCAGCGCATAATTTATATGGGTCTGAGCCATCTCAACAGTGGTTTTCACTCATCTTGCATAAATAGAAATCGCTAGTAAGGCATTCTTGGTATTGCTGGACAATAGTAATCAAATAATAGTGCTATATAATAATTGGTCGCTGCATTGTTCTTTAAATCCAGCATACATGTTCCACTCATATGATAGGTGAAAAGTTCGTCTGGAATGTTCTGTATCGTTTTCTGCTTTTTGGTCCTCAACTAACGTTCACTTTCACTCTGCGTCAGTCGTTTATGGTCGTTCAACAAGAAGAACTGAGTCCAGTGGCGTAGCAAAAAGCTTCAGCGCCCAGGGCCAAGAGTTGATGACTGCCCCCCTTTGTAATGTTTTTGTTGACTTTTAATTGTTCTTGTCATACGAGTAGTACTGTGTACCACTGAAAGCTAATTTTGCGCCCCTCTGGTGCTGCGCCCGGGGGCGGTTGCCCCCTCTGCCCCCCCTTTCTTACGCCACTGACTGAGTCTTTGGAAAGTAACATCTGTGAAAGTAATGGATGGAGTGAGAGTCATTTCGGCTGCAGAGACCGTGAAATGAAGCCTTTTCTTGAGTACACATCTTTCTTGTTTTCATCCTGGTTGCCAGTCTCTCATCTTCCTGGAAAGCTACCAACAGCACCGATCAATAGCAAGAAGCTGTACTAAATTACAGTGTAACCTGATGATATATTACGTCACGCCGATAGTCGTATGTTTTATTACATTACAACACTTTACGTTACCCATTTGGTGCGACATTCCGTTGCATTCGTGCAGAGTTCTGAACGGAAGTGTTGATGTGATCTACGTTAGTGTCTGATGGTGAGGACACAGCCTAGATGCTCGTGAGGATCTGACCACGTCCAGCACAAGTGGACTTTGTGGACACTCGGTCGAAGCAGAGGATCTCGTGGGCGCCTCAATGTTCAGTGGTTGGGGTGGGGCGGAAATGAAAGTTGTCTGCGCTATGGCAGAATGGGGTGATCCAAGGCGTGGTGGGGGCGGTGACGTCATCCAGCGTTCGTAGATACACTCACTTCCGGTCGTTGGATCGACGACGCACAGCGGAAATGGCGTCAGACTGACGTCATCGATGACGTCAGTGTTTGGTCCAATGATGTCGTCGGACGAGTGGTGTAGGTGGTGCTGGTGATGGAAGTGGTGGTGGCGGTGACTCTGGTGGTATTGTAGGTGGTGATAGGCGCACATGGACCCTGCGCTGGAGGTGTCTGGCGTGTGGCGTTGAACATAGATGGCGCTGTGAGACGAGTCCTGGTCAAGGTCATTAGCTGGCTTATGGAGCAGAGGATCCGTCGTCTGGCTACGAAGACGCTCCCTGCGCCGTCTAAAGACAAAAGCAGACACAACGAAAGATAGACAGACCAACACACGCATACACGTAGACAAATACACTTACAGGTACACAATAAGTAAGTAAGTATGTTCTTTATTAAACCAAATGTATATCCGCACTCTTCTGTACATACGTATTAATAACAATCAGCTGTCATTACGAGTACAACATTCTAACAATAAACGTCTTGCGCTGTATTATCTGCAAGAGGTAGACAACAGCTCCACGAAACCCCACCGGTATAGACCTGCCCAAATAATGTGGACGTGGTGATGCTCATAAATAAACTGTGTGTATTACACTGTACTAGTAAAGCACAGTCATTGTAGCTTACGTTCAGACAGTTAAAGTTACAATACAATACAACTGCCTTTGATATCATCCTTCTTCCTAAGGTGGCCCAAAGCTCAGAAGTGCACACACCTTGGCGGCGCAGAAGCCATTATATTGCAGAGCAATTGTGCACGATGAACTTGCTCAAGGTCCCTAAACAGTTAAACCACCCCGGACGAGGGTCGAACCCATACACTCGGCGTTACAGGTCAACCGCTCTAACCAGTCGGCCACCGTGCCACTAGTTAAGTTAGCTTGAAAACAGTCACAGTAAAAACGATCCATTGTTGCTCGAACAATCGTATAAGTGATTGCTCGAGCAAGGTGTCACGACAATTCGTCTACCGACATTTCGTCTACCGACATTTCGTCTACAAAGTTATTTTATATTGTCACTTTAAAATGGAAGCTGGATTGATGAAAAAAACTGTTTCCCGAAATGGATGTGGGATTGATAAAAACATCCCTGTTTTGAAATAGAAGCTGGATTGATTTAAATAATTTTTCCAGTAAATAGAAGCTGGAAATCAACCTGGATGCATGGATGAAAATAAGTTTCCATTCAATAGAAGCTGGATTGGTGAAAATAATCTTGTCAGTAATTAGAAGCTGGATTCCTGAGAATATATAGCACGTTTTAGCGAAACTATAAGAAAGCGGCCTCTGTTGATTAGCCGTAATGGATAAAGATACACTTGTAGACGAAATGTCGTTAGACGAAGTGTCTGTAGACGACGTGTCGTAGACGAAGTGTCGGTAGACGAATTGTCGCGGAACCCTCGAGCAATTGTTAATAACTGAATGAGCCATCCTAGTGTCCGCTTCTAGGATACATGACTAACAGTGTTATTTAGTTTGGATGGTTTTCATGAGCAGTTCATAGAGGAATATAGAGCGCACCTTCGCAGACAAAGAATGATTCCGAAGAGCATTATGACTCCAAGAATGATTCCCATGAGAATACCAATACCAACGACAAGCAGCATTCCTACAATTCAAAGACAATCGAAAAATATGTCATATGTCATTATGCAACTAAAACAAATGAAACAAAAATAGAGTAGAAATAGAACAGTTGGGCAAAAACTAACGCTTTGAGTAGATCTGCCATTTTCCTACTACTGCTACTGCTGCTGCTGCTACTACTACTACTACTGCTACTGCTACTGCTACTGCTACTGCTGCTGCTGCTGCTGCTGCTGCTGCTGCTGCTGCTGCTGCTGCTGCTACTACTACTACTACTACTACTACTACTACTACTACTACTACTACTAATACTACTACTGCTACTACTACTACTACTACATCAATAATAATAATAATAATAAAAATAAAATAAAAAAAAAATAATAATAATAATAATAATAATAATAATAATAATAATAATAATAATAATAATAATAAAGCCACAACAGGGAGAATTGGCCAATCCAAAACAATGCATGATATACTTTTGAAATCCTGAGAACACTTATCTGTCCTGGGTAAAAACTAATATAATTTATAATATCAGTTCTATCTCGTTCTCTCCCAGAGATCTGGTTATTTTTGGGTGGGTCCATAAGTCCAGTGTTGGAGCAACATAAAGCTCTTTGCGGATTGCATCGAGTACTGGGACAATACCTGAGATTGGCTTTCACTATACTTCGAATCTAATTTATCATTCATGAGAAATAGGGCCTATGTTCGTGTAACAGTAAGATAGTATTGAAATAATAATAATAATAATAATAATAGATGAAAATACACAAGCATACATTTGATTATAAGTTTTAGGATTTGATGGGCACTATGAGACATAGTTAAATATATGAATCATAAATGATTTGCATGCGTAGTTGGCTGTTTATGCAACGCTGCCGATCAATGGTATTATCGACTGTTCTGGCGTAGATAGGAAGTGCTTTGTCGCACCGCTTCGCATGCTTTCCCGGTGCATTATGTATGATGGGGAAATAGGGTGGATGAAATAGATGGTCGCGAGGAGGAGACTGCTTCCTGTGAAGCGGTTCGTAAAGGACGTGCAGGACCAAAGCATTTCTACAAACGAGTGACCTCGGATTTCTTAACCAAAAACTGGAACAATGGCTTCTTATTCGTCAACGGAAAGAAATTTTAAATAAAATAATATGAATATTTATAATCTCAACTAGAAAGGCTGAGGCACGTATTAATATTCTCGTTCAAACGTTTCAGTAGTCATGCCTTTATGTATGAGCCTTTAAGGTCCCGTGCATGTGTCAGTAGCTGTCATTGTCACTGTCACAGCCATTGATGCTGCACACGGCACTAATCGATGGCGTTAGGCAAGTTCTGTGCGTTAAAGAAAAAATGGCTGCAGTGAGACAGTAACGGTGGAGGCTGAATGCCACACATTGCTTTACAAAGCGAGCGGTCGGCCAAGTCACCGTGTCCCACAAATCAAGCTAAGACTAAAGGCTTCCTGCTAAGATCGCGGCTCTACCTGTTGGCTGCAACGGAAGCGCACGAAATCTCCAGGATCGCATTCAGAACTAGTGAAACGTGAGCTTCGTCCGGCTTTTGTTCAGTCCAGGATATGCGCGGATCTACATCATGAACCTCGTTAATTATATAGGAAACTTGGATTTGCTCATCGCTACTCATCAATACTGGACAATCATTTGAATTTCAAACAATTGCAACTAGCTCTGTCCTGTCTTGCTGCGTTCGTGCTTTTGCATCACCTTGACACCTAAGTCTTTCGCTCTAATAGGCCTATCTTCTCAATCAATCAATCAATCAATCTTAGAATTTATATAACGCCTTTTCAAGGGGCTCTACTCAGAAGTGCTCCCGAGCCAGGCCTGATCAGAGAGGAAAGTCTTTAATAGGGCGTAAAAGGAAGTTGAGTGAACACGAGGAGAAAGGCGAAGGAATGCAACAGTATTTTTTATTTGGTATCTCTGGTAATAATGCGGGGCAGGCAATGTTACACTTACTCAGCAACACTTGTGATGAATATGTCTGAAGTGATATATACTTCACTTCACTCAAGATAAATCCTTAGCACCACCTATGGCCAATATTGTGAATAATGTTACCGATCATTCTGAAAGAGGGTTGGGACAGTCCAGTGCAAGTAGCGCTTTACAAATTCACCCACTGATGAGAAACAATAGTTCATCCCAATATTGTTGCTTATGCGCTATCTCTAGAGAGTTATATAGTTAGGCAAGTGGCGCCTCTGGTGGTGAGGATGGATGCAACAATAGAGAACACACGTGACGCCTCTGTTGATGACGCAGGGTGCTGCCACCTGTCGCCATGGCTGCGCACAGCATGGAGCCGAGTAATTGCGTGAGCGACTGAGTGTCTGATCCGTAAGGCGTCTGTTCTCGTCAATCAGGTGAGATTGAAGACGACATCTGAATGAGATCATCCGTCTTTTCGGTCGTCGATATAGAGACTGCATTCCCTCCTTCATTCATTCATTCATTCATTCATTCATTCATTCATTTATTCGCTCATTCATTCATTCATTCATTCACTCATTCATTTTCTTCTCTTCTTTGTTTCGCCAGTCTGTGCTCATATGTGTGGCATGTATTGTATAAACTTGACACTAAATCTATAACAAAATTCGACCAATGTTTTGTGCGGTGAAATGATCCGAGTTGCATGTGCGCTTGCGTCAATATTATATCAATGCGTCCGCAAATTTAATACTGTGCGTAATATGCCGTTCATTTAATAAGCAGTGATTGATTACAATGATCGGCTAAGATTTTAGCGTCCTTATACTAATTATAGAGAAGTCTCAAGTCGATATAAAATACCCCTCCTATAAACTGCTTGAATATTTTAGTACAGTATATATATGTTTTGGAAGTGTAATGTAAAGTAACTTAACTTTACAGAACTTCACAGAGCCTAGTGAGTATTCGTATAATATAGTCTTAAGATTCTGACAGCTGAATCTAGGTTGATCGATGGACTGCATGAACCAATAACCCACTGACCACAGAGAGGAGATGCCAACAATAGCAGCAACAGTAGGTCATGGCGCCTACAGAGTTAGGATCTGAAAAAGAGGGCATGTGATGACAATGCCCAGATGAAAAATAATTATTACTGTAGTAATAATTATTCTTCATCAAACTCTAACTGTAACCCTAACATCAACCAAACCTAACCTACATGTAGCCTAATTCTGACTAAATTTGGACTCAAATCTTATTTAGAGGCTAACTTAACCATAAACCCCAATCCTGACCCTATTACCCTATCTTAACCCTCCCATTTGACAATATTTTTCTGAAACATCACTCTGGCCCAACCTCTGAAACCTCGCCTAGTATGAATTCAACGTTAGAAAGAATCACAACCCTAATATTAATCCCATCGTCCGCCGAAATCGAACCCTAACCCTATACCCCAACCCGTTGCCTATAACTACATGTAACAATAAATCCAGAGTCTGGTTCCGTAGCTACGTGTTTGCCTGCACACATCTGTCTACTTTCTAACAATTGACCAGCCACAGAATACACTCAATACAGAGACAAACGAAAATGCATTTGCCTTTAACAATGCATG
Source organism: Aporrectodea caliginosa (assembly GCA_020284085.1). Taxonomy (NCBI): domain Eukaryota; kingdom Metazoa; phylum Annelida; class Clitellata; order Crassiclitellata; family Lumbricidae; genus Aporrectodea; species Aporrectodea caliginosa. The sequence continues at coordinate 2,481,721 of JACEVL010000163.1, forward strand.
AGAAACGAGACTTCAAACTGTTCAGCCTTCATCGCCAACCGAGCGACCAGCAGCAGACCGAATGTAATAAATAAATGAAACGACCGAATGAAATAAATAAATGAAACAACCGAATGAAATAAATAAATGAAACAACCCCTATCAATGCATCGCTCGAAAGATCTACGACGCTCAAATGATCCAGCCCAAAAAGCCCAACGAAAGTGCGCCGACGTCGCTTTACGGAAACAATCGACTCGAAGACAAAAGGTTCAGACGACAGAGAACTATTATAATGGGGTCGATGTGGCATTTCTAGGCGACAATTGAACTCATGAAGCGACTTCTTTAGACGATCAACGGCCGTTAAACAGCCATAAACTCCCAGAGAACAACGAAAGAAGGCGCGTATAAGACATGTCCAATACGCAGCATCTATGTGCATATATGTATCAGAACATTCATATAGCTCATTTATGGCCCGCCGTTGTGCATGGGCAGTAAGTGTAAGCGGCTCTTTTATTTATCAACGGTGGACAGATTCCGCAGGGAGCTTCCGTTGGGAGGAGCAGGCAGTGGACGAAAATGGCCTTTCGAAAGAATGTGGCACATAAAATTCAACTTCCGGTATCAACTTCCAACACGCAACCTATCGCGGCGGCGTGACTACTGCACTGGTTAGGGTAAGATTTCCTCCTGATATCTTGCTGAATGCCATGGTTTTGTGCTATTGCACTCGGGTGGAACTTAACTACTTTCTGATGCTCTGCGCTGGGCAGGAATTTCTTAGACGCTATTGTAGTTGTTATTGCAAAAGAACATTCGCATAGCGCCTTTAAGAAACATCTCAGTGTGGCTATCAGTCAGACTGAAAACGCAGTGCCTTTAGAGTTAAAGTAGTAATGAATTAAGCGCAAAGGAAGGTCGATTGTATGATGCTGGACCTGTAATCAACGGACAGGCATTTCCGCCTGGTTACAATACAAATCCGCATTTGCTGGATTTTCCATAACAGCCTGTACAATGGGAATATATCTGGTCATTGGAAACTCTGAGCCTTCTAGACCACATTATTGCCTCTCAAATGTAGAGAGTGCTTTCCAAGACAACCGACTGTGGTGCCTGTCCAGTTGTTAAATGATCCGAAAGCCGAGCCATGAGCGAAAGCAGACGGAAACATCGGAACAGGATCGTATATTTTGGCGTCCGACGGCGAGTCTTCCACTGAGCCCGGCTTCCGAGAAAGAATGGCCGTATAACGTGTAGGGTCCGGAACACCTGGCCAGGCGGTCGTTCTGGCGGTCGTTCTGTCGGTCGGTCGGTCGGCCGGGCGGGCGGTGGGGCGGTCGGTCGGTCGGTCTGTCTGATTGATCGATGCGTGTTTGTCTTGCGTGCTGATCAATTGTCGGTCGGTTGAGGCAGCAGCAGCAGCGGTCGGTCGGTGTCCTGTTCCGTCGATGGCCTTTGTCCGAACGGCAGATGACACGAAGACGACGACGCAAAATAACGGACGACGATGCAACACAAGGCAACGAACGACGACTCAACTAACTGTACTTACACTGACTCAATGTCTGCATTTGACAGATACCGAGGCTGCAATGTGCTTATAGGCACACCGAGTCATGTAGCACAGTCACTGTGACCTGCATGCCCCAGATAACAACGTTAAACAAATCAGACAAAATAATGTCTGATTATCAACAGGCAGGCAAGACCTCGCCTAAGCGACTTTCAGCATATTGACGATTTTAATTTGAAATACTCTTCTACAAGTTGTGCTATGGGAACGGAATAATAATAAACCTAAAACTCTACATTTCTCGGCAACAACCCAGTCTAAAGATTTCCAGAGATTCTCGGGTGCTCAACGAAGTAACAGTCGTTGATTCGCATCATTATTTAATAATTGAACACGTTTTTGTGACTCTCATCTAAGGTAACAGCAATACCTGGCCGAGTGACCGTAAATCATTAGTTTTACAGTCGATTTATTTTGCACCTTCGAGTAGTCAACAACTGAAACGTTCTTGTTTACCATGTACATGCAGACAGCCGAAGATGAATTGCAAATTACATCAAGAGCAGTAATATTTAACAAGACATCAGTCTTGTGATAGAGTTTGTGGATTATTCATCAGTTCAAATTTGCATAACACAGAGACCTTATTCCACCTATTTCGGCACCAATCAACTATTGTAACTATTGTGCCTTATCTTTCGCGATAGAGACATTTGTTAGATTTCTCGTATAGAAAGTTCCGATGTGGGAATGTTTCTCACCCAGGATGGAATAAGTCCAGCGGAATTCTTTAAACTTTGTCTAGGTTTCAACGAACTCCAAGTCGCTATAACGTTGTAACGTCCAAGTCTTAGGTAGATCGTTAGACGTGCAGCGTATGAAAATAAGCGAAGATTACTGTAACGATTCCTATAATGCCCATAAGCATCTACATGCACCATGGCACGCAGTCAGAAGCTTCACGAGTTCGACGATTCCAACGTTTTCTACGCAAATACACCGAATCCTATCGACTCTGAGCGTATAACTCCATCTCAACTCAATCGCAATATGGTTCTTTTAAATCGATTTCCAAGTCAACGTTTCGTCCGATGCTTCAGCTCTCCTTCCAACGTCTTCTTCCTAACGTCTTCTCAACGTCTGCTAACACTCTGCTTAGCATCTTCTTTTAAATCGAGTCAGCTCTACAATTTCGTCCTCTGTGGTGTTAAGAGTGTTGTTTCTGTGGTGACCGCTGTCATCACCATCTTCGTTATCATGGTCTTTAGTCCGAATAAGTCTGCCACTCTCCCTCCATGTGTAGGACTAAGTATTGCATTTTATTGATATGGTGTCAAATTATTATGCTTAATGCTTTCGCTTCAACGAACATTATTAATAATTATTGTAGAATAAAATGTTTGAATATGAAACAAGCTATTGGATTGAAGTGAAATCGCTATACATGTATTATACACGTGCGCAATTGCGCATACATGTATGTGTGCGTATCAGTGGCGGCGCCAGGGGCAGAGGGGGCTTAGCCCCCTAACTGCGGCTTAGCCCCCCCCCCAAATGTGGCAAATCACTGCAATACACAGGGAGGAGGGGACAAAAAGGAAGGGCTTGGAGATTTAGCCCCATAACCTGAAATCCTGGCGCCTCCACTGGTGCGTATAATTATAACTATATACATCTAAACACCTAAACACTAAACAGCCCTTTATATACAATACCTAGGCTATCACAAAGGCGCTGAAATGCGACTGTCTAGCGGATCTAAAACAGGCGCGTCTTAAGATTTCATGATTTCTCATGAAATGGGACACGATTAGAACACAGTCGGCGAATTTTGATTATAGAGCACAAGATGACAGTGTTTTCATTCATTCATTCACTTATAGGATTTATATAGCGCCCCTCCGAGATACCTACTCAGAGGCGCTCCCAGTCCAATTCCGGTGATAAAAAAAACAGTTTTCAGATGCTTTGGACTACAATGCATTACATTTGTAATTTGTGATCAAAGCAGAGTGAGTTGCATGACTACAATGTCATCTAATACAGGCTAACGTTCCCTATAGAGAACATTATAATTAGATGACAACGCATTACAATGGATTAAAGTAAATCAGATTATCTTAGCTTAGATGGGATGAAATTATCTAAGGTTTCGGCTGGATTAGTTGAGGCAATCGTGGCCCACTGGAAACACTGATATACAATAATTAGCAGCTTACCGTATGGAAAGGAATTGTTTCCGGTAGCCACGTGACCAGATTCGATGGCCGAACCTACAACGATAAACTGTAATGAAACTAAGCCAAAGGCATCAGTGGAACGCACGACAATGCTTAATTTCGGAGACAGTGGAATTCACAGACAATGTTATTTATCACGATTACCGTGTTTCATTTAATTGTATTGCATGCATGTAGGCCTTTCATGACACTAATACAGCGCATTTTTAAACATTGCATTATGTCCCATTATTAGAAGCTGTATAGAGTGTAGACCTACAGTCACCTACTTGAAAGATGTGTATTATGTTGCAATGTTTTAATTGCATTAATATACAATCGTATTGTGCCTGTTCGCATGATATTATGTCGTGTTTTGCTTGTTGCATGACATTGTACTGTATTGTATGGCATTTAATTGTATTGTTTAATTGTATTACATTGCATTGTTGTCTTCTAGATCACTGTTAGGCAGTAGTGCGAAGCAATCAAAACAGACCAAGTCCTCAGTGGCATATATGTCTACTTCAAAAATATTTACAACATTCGGAAGTAAAAGCAAATAACAATTAGAAGTGTCGTCCTTTTAGGAGCTGTCCATTTAATTACGCCAGCATGTCTTCCTTGGGGCATTTGAGTGTGCATTATCTAAAGGGCAAAAGCTACGATGTTTGCGATTCAGTCCAAGAATTCACTAACAGCAGGACCATCAGACGTAAGATCGTGTGATCAATCTATTTAAAAGAAAGCTAGTTTAACACGCAGCGACGTGAGTGCACTACAGATGTCTGGGAAACCAATGCAGTTCGTGGTTAAAGTGTTAATAGGACGGTATTAATAGTAGCAGTCTACGCCAGCTGCAGTCGCGAATTGTAAACATTGTGTTGTTCATAGAATCATTGTAGTAACCGGGCAACAAATACGGTCTCAGAAGTTCCGGTCTAGACTGTATATATTTTCGTATTGATCTATGTTAAACAGAACGCGTTCTGTATGTCTGAAAGAAATCTGTCGATATCCAGTATTTGGACAAAGAAAGAGAAAACTTCTATAAGAACGCTAATTGCAACCGAAACCGCGTTTAGTCAAAGCGTCTTTCGTTCTCTCGGATGGAGGGTGGGGGGGGTCGGAGATCTCTGATCAGATGAACCACATAGCTCACTTTGAATACTCGACGCCGGAAATCGATCGGGAGCAGGGCACCAGCGGAACGTGACGTGTGAATCGATCGCCTGGAATAATATGATCATCCATGCGCAAAGGAAAAATTATTCAACCGCAACGATTCTTCTTTAAACAAGAGGAAAGACAATATCTGGATGAAAGAAAGTGTAGGCAAACTACCAATGCTTTGATATGCAGCGATACACATGCAAATGAAAGATATCAAAATAGACGGATCCAAAGCAAGACGTCTTTACATAATGTTTCTATTTACACAACTCTCGAACAAATGACACCTCGTGTGTTTCTCGACAGAAAAATCGAAAGAGAAGTGGCAGTTTTGTTTCCATTGTTGAATATTTCGCATTGTTGAAAATCTTTGATTTCAACCCTTTTCCCATGGAAACAATCTTTTAAAAATACTAGGTTTTGCCGACTGCTTTTGTGCTACTACTGTTTTGTCTGACCAACTGCAGTATGCACAAAATTCGATGCTGCTTCTTTGCGTTGCGGTTCAAAGGTGTACTTTGAAGTCCGGCAACAGGAAACATTATGAGCCAATTATAGGCAGAGTGGAATTGTGAAGTTACAAGTTTAGTAATATCCGTAGAAGAGTTGCGAACCTCAGTAGGTAGAGAATTTCAAATGGTGCTCAGACACTGGGGAGGGGAATGCGTCGGACAAAAGTACGACATTTCCCGCTGTCTGGCAGTGGCTTCTAAAACAAATAGACCTACACGCTGTCAAATGAATGCGTACGAAGAACATGACTTTAAGTTTAAGTAGACCTAATATCGATTTTGTTTTTTTATCCTCAGTGTGATGGGAGGGAGAGAGTCATCTCCCTCATCGTCTGATCTTAGTGGCAGTGCACAGTTGTTGTGCTCATTTTGTAGTTGAGTCCGTTAGGAGGTGCAATTGTAATTACGACAAGTTATATAACATAGCCAGATGGAGCCAGCCTACTTCTAGTGTGGAACTTAAATCTCATGGTTTCTTTCTGCTCTGGCGTGGATAAAAAAAACAGATAAGTAGAATAAATAAATAAACGTATACTAGTAAATTCATGGCTTCATTGGCTCCCTTTTAGTATGCATAATAAGTTGCACTTTATTCCTGTAAAAGACTCGAGTAGCATAAGTTGCATAATGTAAATTATGAACGCATTGTTTCTTATAGTCAAATGGTTTATCGGTGGAACCGTGATGCATCCGTAAAGCCACTTAACCCTTGTAAACACTTACCCTTTAACCTCTGTAAACCCTTTAACCCTTGTAAACGAGGCTTCGTTAGAGGTTCAATGTCACTGCAGTGCAGGCCAGGTTCTGCATTAGACGAGCAAATAGATCTTGTCTGCTGACGACAGACGAACGTCGTTGTGGCCGGCAAATCATTAGAGGGAGAACGTCAAGAGGTCAGACAGTCACCATAAAAACCAAAATTCATTTCCAGTCGGTGAACAGTTTCTGCCGACGAAGTATTTCAAGGTTAACGATCAGCTTCTCCTGCAGTGAAGCAGCGCCACGCATACTCTTCGCAATAGTGGATCATATAGGCCTACAGTCTTAAGAAATATTGCAGGTGCATTGAGTCATGTATAGTTGACGTGTAGGCCTACACCGTTACATCTGTAGGTGTAACGGTGTAGGCCGTACAAATTTTCCAACCAATATCCATGTGCAATTGTGCATTGGAACTAACGAGGCTTATAGGCAGATGTCTGATTATAAAATTGTTAAAAGCCAAATAATGAATTATCATTTAGTGACAATCAATTTCGGATTTGGGTTAACTTTGAATTGTCAGACCTTTTGTTGAATTGTCTTGAGGCAGAAAACTCGTTTCTGTGTTTGTAAACATGTCACTCTGATGAGCATATTGACTTCACTACACCATCGTTTCAGCCAGATGTTGAAGCATTTGTCTGGTGTTTTAAACATTTTTATAGAACAAGCAATAGATGGCCAATAAGTTAATTAATTAAATAATTCTTTTCAAATACATATCCTGGGCACTCCCAACTTAATCCTGGTGAAGAACAGTTTCAAAGTGTTCGTGAAAGATGTATGTAGCGTACTTAGTCAGAAAGACAAGCAGAGGAAGAAGATTGGATTACGAACAGGATTACCGCTGTGCGTGGCCTGTGGCAAAAAAGTAACCAGTTACTCCACAAGCTACTGCAAAAGAGCACCTAGTTACAGTAGCGTCTTACAAGTAACGCAAAAACGCTCTACACTGTGCATAGAGGAAACTATTGATAGACATGTTCGAAGTAATACTGTAACATTGATTAGCATACAGAGCTTCTGTATCTAGAAAGATTTTAAGGTTTGAATATTTCCTAAATCAACAGGATTTTCTGAGTAGGCTAACGCTACGTTTCGTCATCGAGGATCTGAGGATCAGAATCATTATGAATAGACACTGCATGGGATGTTCTGCGATTTCTAAATGTGCATCACCTCGTTGACACGCTGTGGCGAATTTACGATTTGAATAACCTAATATTCACTTACATGTGCGATGTTTTGCACTGGCTTCCTGTTTCACAGCGAATCTCTTACAGAATAGCAGCGTTAGTTTGGCTGTGCCTCGCTGGTTGTGCTCCGTCCTACCTGTCTGACCTCTGTCGTCCTATCTCTGACATAGCCCATCCGTCCGGCTCTGCGTTCCTCGGCCTAGAGAGAGCTTCTTGTCCCCCGGGCCCGTTCATCGCTCAGGCAGCGCCGAACGTTCTCGATTGTTGGGCCCTCAACCTGGAATTGGCTTCCACTTGAGCTGCGCTTGCTGTCCCGCAACAATATGCCTGCTTTCTGCCGCCTGTTCAAGTCTTCTCTGTTTAGCGCCGTGGCTGGACTGGTAGCGTCTCTGAGTAGGTTCCTTGAAGGGGCGCTATATAAATTCTCAGAATTAATGAATAAATGAACAAATGTTGTTGTAGCCACTGTAACAATGCGCGCCGCTATTTCGTTCAGAAGAACCAGTCGTATATCTAACTCGGCCATAAACGGCATCTCGATCGGGTGTAACGGAATACTTGAAAAGACAGAGACAAAAATGGCCGCGGAATACAAAGCAGCAGCCGGGCAGGCGTTACGAGTTCTCGCGAGACTTTCTCGAGGATTACGGCTTTCTAACCAAAGATCCTAAATACGTGACTTATTCCCGGTTCTTGCTTTCCCCGTCCGGGCAGGGCTACACATCTGCACGAAATCCCTGACGGCCGAGAGCGAAGGAGAAGAGCAGCAGCGGACTATCGTCGGCCGACATTGGCTCGTTCATTTGCGCCGCACGAAATCCCTGCTTTTCGAGGCTGAACGGAAGAAGAAGAAGACCCGAAGAGCGGTGAATATTTGACGGGAGAGAAGAGAAAAGCAGCGTTGTTCGGATGATAGATTGAAGCCAGTCAACTATCAAATCCAAATGACTAGGCGTGTACACAGAAAGCCGTGACGTTTGATTTATGCGAACGAGATATCAATCAGTCTGAGCGAGTCTCCTGTCGGATCCCGCTGAACGTGCGTCTTCCAGTCCATACCATACTGGATAGATAATTGAAAGAAGGACCGACGTGACAATAGGTACAAAACTGCGTTGCCATTTGCCGGGTAGATCTAATAACCGAAAGGACGGACAGTGACCGATGCTACGGAAGGAAACCCTCGAAACAGCAACACTCCTCACAAGAGGTATCTGCAGCGCTTCCGATGTGTTGCCATAGCAACTGGTTAAAAATAGGCAGAAATTTGTCCAATTTCGACGCTGTTCTCGTGATCGCGTCTCCGTTTTTATACACTACAACGGTTTTAATTGAAGGCATAAAAGACATCGCGTGGTGTAGTGATGCAGTAATTGAATGATTCTCAGTTGTATACTAGGCTGCGCAGCAAAACAATGCAACAAAAGATTTATATAGCGCACTATCTGCGTATAGACGCTTAACATCCTTGGACGCATTCATTGCGCGCAATAACTGCCTCCGGAGAATTTGTTTCTGCGGCGTTGGATGGCCATCGATTGAAGCCTTAATGCATTATTACGACGTCCGTAGCTATACGACGTCAGAGGAGGAGGAGGTTCCGAGATTAGATTAGTTGCCAGGACGTTGTAAATAAGCCCAACGGCGACGTTGCATGCAATGGGTCTGAACTCGGTTCACTGTCGTCCAAATATCTTCAATGTTTCTGCCAGGATATCTCTCTCTGTCTCTGTCTCTGTCTCTGTCTCTCTGTCTCTCTGTCTCTCTTTCTCTCTGTCTCTCTGTCTCTCTGTCTCTCTCTGTCTCTCTCTGTCTCTCTCTCTCTCTCTCTCTCTCTCTCTCTCTCTCTCTCTCTCTCTCTCTCTCTCTCTCTCTCTCTCTCTCTCTCTTCGTCTACTATTCCTCCAGTCGGCCTTCTCAACGCCTGTGTATCATCGTGAATTCTGACTTTGGCTATACCATTGAAAATCAGTATGTCAATTTTTTACAGTCTTCTTAGGATTTCGTCCGAATTTGTTTCAGGTAGCCTACATCTGCACGCTTTCACAATATTATATTGTTTGGAAAGATCATTGTCTGTGAAAGCCGCTACGTGATCGCTTGGCACCGTTGATATGTCGCCGACAGATACAGTAAAGTCATGCACCATTGATCACGATTAGTATACTTGGACGTCCATGAATACCACGCCATCTGGCCGTGACTCATTCTTTCGTCCTTTTTGGACAAATATCGGTTTCGTGTCATCGGATTACTGTACAGTTGTCTTGTTTGCGCCTCAGCTGATGTGATTATTTGACCTCAGAAACATGCTTCGAAGTTCCTGTATAGTAGAGTCACGTAAAGAAATTCAGTACTTCTACCATTTTCATTTCCTTTACTTTTGCCTTTAGCTTTACCTCGGAGAGGAATTGACTTAGAAAACCTACCAATTCCCAGTGTACAATTGCCAAAAGAAGTTAATTAAGTGCTCAGGTGTTAATAGAATAGTCAAGCAAAGCTAGTCCTGGTAAATTTTGATAACCTTATGGAATTATTTCCATATAATGAGAATTAAAACTTTGACTTTTCCATTAATACTTGAACACTTAAGACTTTTTTTAGCAATTGCCCACTTGAGAATTGATTGATTTTCCTACCTCAGTCTCTCTCCTATGTTAATCCTTACCCTTGTCGCTATTCACCTTTCCCTTTATTTTTGTAACCTTTTCCTCTACTATTAGCTTTGCCTCTACTTTTATCTTTTTATCTACTTTCACCTTTGCCTCTACTTTCACCGTTGCCTCTACTTTCACCTTTGCCTCTACTTTCACCCTTGCCTCTACTTTCACCTTTGCCTCTACTTTCACCCTTGCCTCTACTTTCATCTGTGCCTCTTCTTTACCTTTGCCTCTTCTTTACCCTTGTCGCTACATTCACCTTTCCCTTTATTTACTTTTATCTTTTTATCTACTTTCACCTTTGCCTCTACTTTCACCTTTGCCTCTACTTTCATCTTTGCCTCTACTTTCACCTTGGCCTCTACTTTCACCTTTGCCTCTACTTTCACCTTTGCCTCAACTTTTATCTTTTACTCTAGACAAAAGACGACCTTCGCTTTTACTCTAGTTTTATGATTCGACAGCAAAAAGTGACACAGATTGGCCGATGTAAAAGAAGCGAGAATGCCAGGATGGATCGGTTGATTTACGTCGACTGAGGACACGACCTAGATGGAGGCAGCAATCTCTGTTGGATGTGTTGGCTGATGCGCAGACGCGATTACGACAATCGAACAACTCGAGATGATGTGAGCCAATATTGTCCTACCTTTCGAGCAGTTGCCCAGTTCTCCCATCCAGCGGTCATTGAAGCAGGTCAAGACGTCCGTCTGTCCACTGGCCAAACAAGTGACCATCGTCGTATCGCCGTGTCTCTTAGTCACCGTGTTTGCCAAGACCAAGATGTCAGGGCAACCGAAGACTAACAACAATAACATCAACGGCGTGTACGTACAACGATGGAATATGTCCACGACCCTAACTGAAGTAGGCCTACCGTAGGTTCTCCGAAAGATCCATTCAATTCCCGCGAAATAATCGATTCTAATCTAAGATTATATCAACTGCTTTAATATGAACTGATGTGATTCATTCTGGATTGATCTGGTCAATCAAAATCAATACAGGTCGAGTCACCAAGTCAATACAGAAGAAGCCTCGCGCCGAATAGAATTGAAGCGAGTATGGTTGTGCTTATCTAGCCTAACCTAACCTAATCGTAATGGTAATCGTAATCGTAATCTTCAAACTTCTAAAGCGCCACTCGAAAGCCAAGCGCAGGGCACCAGCTTATTCACGAGCGCTGCGTCTAGTCAAAATGGTTATCCGAGAGAATAGTCCGAAGGAGGTCCGAGTCCGGTTTCCAGAGGATCAGAGGTGTCAGAGTATAGCTGCTAAGGTGGGTGTCGTTTACGTCGAGAGTTTGAAGGTAGATGATCAGTTGAGTCGGGGTAAGAGTTCTTGAAGAGGAGAGACTTTAGTTTCGAGTGGAAAGCCTTGGCAGTGATGGATAGAGGAGCCTGATGCGGATGATGATTGGTGATTGGAGATGATGGTGGAGGAACCGAAAAAGTGCGGAATTCAGGAGGTAGGTCGTTCCAGAGACGTGGTGCAGTGTTGGAAATGGCTCGGTTGGAAAACTTAAGGTGAGTAGTGACAGGAGGTCGAGAGAGAGTGAGAACGGAGGATGATCGGGTAGAGCGGGTTGGCTGGATGGTGAAGAGGTCGCGGAGATATCTGGGCTGGGAGTGTTGTAGAGAGTTGTAGGTTAGTGATAAGACTTTGAAGTGAATTCGCTCTGGGATTTTTAACCAATGTAGTGATTTGAGAATGGGAGTCATATGATGATGCTTGGGCGTTCTGGTGACGGCTCTGGCTAATGAGTTTTGGATGAGCTGCAGACGCTTTAGTATTATTTAGTATTATTTAGTAGACGCTAAAGTATTATCTAATATAAACTGAACTGATCGTAACAGATAGGCCTGTAGTAGTAGTATCTAATCTATTCAGTTATGCACCCATCAACGGTGGAGGTGGTGACGACGGTGAAGATGGGTGAAGAAGAAGAAAATAGGATAATGAAGAAGTTGATTATAAAGAAGAAATAGATGAAGAATACGGTGATGATGATGATGATGATGATGATGATGATGATGATGATGAAGATACTGATGATGATAAGTACCCTGGTACTTAAGGATGATATTGGCCGCATCCGCCATCTCGATGCCTTCAGAGACTTCCAGATGAATCTTGACGCTGCCTCCCTGGGTCGTATAGATGACCTTCTCCCTGGCCGCCAGGCTACATCCGGGCAGCTGGACAGTGAGGTTGCCCTCCTGGACAACGACCGTCCAGTCGCACTCTGAGGGACGCCGACCCATGACCTGAGGGTCAAGAACCGTTGCGAAGCTGTACAGGGTGAGGTTGATCCTCTGACCCTTCTTCACCTCGATCATCCAGGGACACTGGTTCAGACCTATGGACGTATCAACGGCTGTGACGCTCGACAGGAAACCGGAAGTCTGCGAATCGAAGGAGAAGCCACCGTGTGTCGCACAGAATTGTGGGCTTCCGCTCTGAACTGAAGACAAACAGAACGTAAATCTTAACATTGACAGTCTTCAGACAACAGATACTGGAACGTTGATGCGCATGAATTGGTTCAGAAAGGAACCAGTGAAAATATTCGTTGCTGGGGAGGGGTTAGGGGAATGGTAACACTCTGGCACGAAGACCAGAAGATCAGCACGGACGCGGAATCGCTCCCCGGTATTCTCCATAAGGTCGGCTAAAATGAGCAGTAGGACGTGATGGACGTCTTGCATGGCTGCCGTTTACAGTTATATTCGTCTCCTGTAATAACTTGTGATCATCCGTTCATATTATGAATTGTAATCATACTGCGGTGTGTCAGTTTGAAATAATAAACGAAGATTATTATTATGTGTCAGGCTTAGGAGACAGTAATTGTTCTCTTTAAAAAGTAGTTCTGCAAGGAGGTTGCGTTTTGCCAAGCTGAATTCATTAAACAGAAGACTCGCGTGAAGAATCTTGCACAAAGAAGGAAATAAGGGATCGATGGAACTAGAACTTAGTAACATTCATTTGGATACCTGATGCCTTCTAGAGCTTTGATTCTCTCTAATCGCTACTCTGATGGGGCCTACTTGAAGGATTAACCTAACACTCTGTTGAAAAGCAATCCTCAACGACGTCACATAGACGTTTAAAACAGACAGCAATTTATTTGTGTTCGATTCTATTTGTCCTTCGTTTAAGTCCAGGAGTGAACTGCGAAATTCTCAGCTCTTCTGTCAAGCCATGCTACCCGAGAGGAAGAATTACCGGTTAAATTCTGATTAGTGAGAGCTTAGTCGACCGACTAAACATAGCGTCTTGGTGGTTCTGTGCTTTACTTCGAGGGAAACGGTAGACGATCGCTAAGAGCGCTCACGGATACTTTGTAGGAGCCTTAAGCAAGTCCTTCACTCACAATTGCTCAGCGCCATCGATTGATGACAATGACGCTTAATAAAGGCACAACAACAACAATTATAATATACTTTAATAATTAGTAGACAGGCATATTGGTCTTACTTTACTCTTAGTCATAGCAATCAATCAAACAGGCAAGCAATCAAGCAAGCAATCAATCAATCAATCAATCAATCATAGTTTCAGTTTAACGACACTGTGTGATAACAGAGATCATTAGCGTCGCCCTCTTCCTTTATCCAGGCTTGGGACTGGCACTGCCAGAGTACGCGCAGTGGCGGAGTTAATCAATCAATTAAAACATGATATAGCGCCCCTTAAAGATGCCTACTCAGAGGCGCTGCGGGCCTAGACTTATTCTCTACTACCGCTACCAAAGTCATTAGTCAGAGCCTCTAGCCGCAGCTTTTGTTTAAACCCAGCAGCCAATATATATTGCACTGTGATCTATTGGAGGAGGTGCACTTGATCTGTGATGATGAAATGGTTGCGGGTCAGAGGCTGCTGAACAGACTCCGGTTAACGACCCTCAGCAAGTTATCTACGCACATTTGTCTATTGCACGAAGTAGTAGAACAGCAAGTTCAGAGATGCGCTGGTTCCATTTCCATGACCTTTTGATTCGTTATTTCCGGCTCAGTGATGTGAGCGCATCCGCTAACTTGGACGTGCATGGGAACATACCGTTGCTTTACTAGGACATTGAGACTAAACTGTCGAACCTGGAATACACGAGTAGGACGCCTCTAGATACGGCATCAGTTCCTTTGGACACGGATGGATGCTGTGAAGCGTGACGTCAGGTATGCTAAGCTGGCAGGCGTGACGACCGGAACAGATCTGGTCAAGATGAGGAAGAACAACAGCGGCACATCCGGCGCTGCCATGGTTCTCTCTCATGCAACGACCGAACTGCATTCGACCGTAACGGGCACTTGTCATCAGAATGACCTCATCCGATCCACAGGAGGCATTGAACGTCTCCCATTGACAATACTCCGTTACTTCACGACCTTAAAAACATACACACAAAACACAGCCCAGATTAAGCTAATTAACTGGAGAAACATGGTAACACACACACACACACACACACCACACACACACACACGCACACACACGCACGCACACACGGTGTGGTAAAGCAGAGTAATCAATCGATCAATCAATCAATAAATCAATCAATCAATTTCGTTTATTCTTAACATCAAGCTGACAGGTCGCAACTTGTAACAGGTAACAGATAGGAAAAATTGTATCGGCTCTGACAGTTAGTTATTAAATGGGTTGAGATAGCAAATACTATCTCTACTCCAACAGTTAGTTAATAAAAAATAATTTAGGTTAGTGGCAATGTTAGTTAGGGCAACGAACGAGGTAACCAGTAAGGTATATACTGGAGAATATATGCATTTAGTAGATGGTAACGTATGTTATAACAGGACGTGCTGTAAAGTAACCCAAGGCAACAAGAAGTGAGAAATTGTGTGTTGAAAGCTACACAGACTCATGGACAATAAATTATGCCCTCAACGCCTGTAGAAATACATTGGCCCAACCCAAACTATGGACTACACAGGCATGTTCAATTGTGCATCTATCTAGTATGTGATGCTGATAGAACGTCAGAATTAACTACTCTTTTGTCAAGTCAAGCTATTGGAAAGAAGGAATTATTGGCTGAATTCTGGCTGAATGAAATGGCAAATAACCGACCACAAGATACTATCTTCAAAGAATTGCGGAAATGTGCATAATAATTGACGAAGCGCTTTCTTTAGAAAGTCACATCTGCAGACTGCTT
This sequence comes from Aporrectodea caliginosa, assembly GCA_020284085.1. NCBI lineage: Eukaryota > Metazoa > Annelida > Clitellata > Crassiclitellata > Lumbricidae > Aporrectodea > Aporrectodea caliginosa. The sequence continues at coordinate 2,496,926 of JACEVL010000163.1, forward strand.
TATTCGCCGAGACAATAAAACGTAGATTTACTGGCAGCTATCGCATTAATAAAGTCGCCTACGCGCAGACAGGTGCATGAACAAACGTCAGAACGGTTTCCTCTTTCTCCAGCTACTTTCCTAATAAAAGAATATAGATATCTGAGATCAGGCAAACATTAAGACAGACAGACAGACAGACACGCAGGCACACACGCACTCACTCAGTCAGACGTGTTCGTCCGTACGTCCATCTGTCGGAGATCGTGAGTCGGAGTCCTATTCTCCGACTGATCGGAATCTCACAAGTTGGAATGGTCACAGAACAGACGATCGTTTATTTTGAGAGTTTGTTCTGAATGTGCGTCCATAAAAGTTGCTGATTTATATTTTATACTTAATGATTTTGTCATCTCATATAGACCAAATTTTAGTAAAGAGTAAATTAAAATCAGTAAATTAGGCCAGCTTACAAAATGTCTTACTCAGAGAGAGAGAGAGAAAGATAGAAGGAACGAGAGACAGACAGACAGACAGGCAGAGACAGACAGAGACAGACAGAGACAGACAGAGGCAGACATACAAAGAGACAGACAAAGAGACAGACAATGGTGGACAAGCCTAATGAAATAGGTAGGTCTGGAGTCGAAATTGAAATAACACAAAACAGTAACTAACCAAGAGATACAATTCACCAAAGGTTCTGTAGCTTCTCAGCGACTGCCAATAATTTCGCAGATTACGTTATTTGCTGTTCTTTCATGCATTGCACACAAGCAATTCTCCTCTTTATACGAGTCCAGCACTGAATTCTATTTCGTCGGATCAAAGGACTTCGCATAAAATTGCTCTAAATTACAAAATTTATCGTTGTCGGACGTGAAGTGATTCTGCACTTCAAAATTAATGACTAAAGGCGAAATCTTATCAGCGAAACACAAAATATACAACCCTGCTGTGATCTTCCCTTCTTATTACTCTTATCAGCCACCCTCTGTAATTGTACTTTCTCTATTCTATCTCTACCTCGAGGTAACTTAGCCATTGTTGTGCATGCCTGTCAATTCACATTAACACAGTCCACAAACTTTCTCTCTCTCTCTCTCTCTCTCTCTCTCTCTCTCTCTCTCGCTCTTTCTCTCTTTTTAACTCTAAAATTAAGCGGCTTGTTTCTATTTCTAAAAGAAATTGCCTATAGTACGGAGTGGCTAAGGTAGTTTTAATACCGACAATGAGTAGCTATGGTGCAGAATATAATCATATTTTGGTTCAAAAATTATACCATGGGGTGCATATGGTATTAGATGGCCAACGTAGTTTTCATGCTAAGGAAAACGTCACCTACTCCACAAAATGACTATATTAGGACAGCCGTTTATTATCGTCAGGATAGTCTCTGTAGTCGCTATGTAAGGTATATACTGTATATATATATATATATATATATGACCTTTTAAGCTTTCCACTATGAATCTGGTACGCATAGGGGCTGAGATACAATACTGCTGTCAATCAAACGTCCAGATACTAATATTAATTAAGTAAATCAACATAGCTGTTTACTCAAATAAATGTCCCTGCTCTCAGCAAATACATTCACACCTGCATTTCTAATGTGTCCATTCGGTAGAACTGATTCGTTCCTGCTATATGCATGGCGAGTCAACTAAGCAAAAAGCGACAGCAACGCCTGAAAGGTCGACCTCTGTCGGCGAGCGACAGATTGACGAAAGCCGTCAACGAATTCTAGGACAACAGCTGAGTATAGTATCTGATAGATTGAGAGACGTCTGATGAGGCTTCGTTCTTGAACTGTCCGACATAGGATGACCTTTGCTGTATTACAGTCAATCTTTCATTGTCTCGTCATCATCCTTTCATCTCATCCAGCAAACCATGTATACAAGGATTTCAAATACATCACCAAGTATCAAGAATCGATTTCCTCCGGTACATCGTATATACATGTATTATACGCATGAATCAAGTCACTTGATTTTTGGCGTCTTTTATTTAACTCGCAATTATTGTTAGCTAGGAATGGCTTTGGTTTGGCATAACATGCAAGAATTTCAACATTGCCGATCTCTTTCGAATCAAATGGAGTTTTCGAGACTAATGGAAGAAAGAGAACAACGGGAAACAGACCATTTCTACAACAACGGGAAACAGACCATTTCTACAACAACGGGAAACAGACCATTTCTACAACAACGGGAAACAGACCATTTCTACAACAACGGGAAACAGACCATTTCTACAACAACGGGAAACAGACCATTTCTACAACAACGGGAAACAGACCATTTCTACAACAACGGGAAACAGACCATTTCTACAACAACGGGAAACAGACCATTTCTACAACAACGGGAAACAGACCATTTCTACAACAACGGGAAACAGACCATTTCTACAACAACGGGAAACAGAGAATTTCTGGAGAAGGAATCAGAAGAAAGCAGCACCAAATAACAGAGGAACGGATTGGAGATTGCAAAGGTCTTTTCAAAGTGAACGAGGCAGATTCCTTGAGAACAGCATCCAATAAATCCAGAGCAGCATCTGATGAGCATCTTTCATTTCGTTAATTGCTAAAAGTCATTTGGTACACGTAATATACCTATAGCTCTAAGTGCAGTTGACTGTAGAGCTGTTCTGCGCTTTAAAGAAGCTTTAATTTATTTTTCAAGATTTTGTTAAAGCTCGATGAAGACGAAATTATCGAATTTTCACATATGACGGAAGATAGTACCGTAGTTACGTTGTTCGCATTATTTTCTTAAGAGAACTTCGAAGATTTGTCTTTTTCGCTACTTTCATTTTAAATTGGTGTCTTCTGGAAATGTTTAATAAAACATAAAAAATATATCCAGTGAAAGAGTAGAGAACAATAGGCCTAAATAACGTTTCGACAGGTTTAGATATAGGGGAAAGTTGAATGGAATATGATGATGCAGAAGAATTTGTAGAAGGAGGGGAGAATATAGGTGAGGCTAGTTAGAAACAGTGAAAGACAAATAAAACTGAAACTGGTTTAAATAGAGAACAGACGTTTACTAGCTCAGAAACTGCAAATGAGAATGGAAATGGAATTGGCTCTTAACTAGAAAATACACTATAGGGCTTACTTCGACTAAATATTACAGAAGCTAATGAGGAGAAGGACGCAATGACCGCATCTGTCGGTACACAATAATTATCCAACACGCACGAAGGTGAAGACTCAGTTTCTTCTTTACACTGAATCCATTCCTTTGAGAAGGTTGGTTTTCTTAATGGCATATTGGAGAAAGTAAAAGGGCAAAGCACTTACCATCATTGCTTAATTTCTGAACGAGACTACGTAATAACAGGCAGACCGACTACTCATTATTATAGAAATAGAGAAGGGACGCCAGATTTTACCAGGACGCATTCATATCGATGCATAAAACAGGCAAACTGCGGGACGTGGTGGGAGCCGATTGGCTAGAACGTTCGCTTTGTTTCGCAGGAAGTACGGATCGGAGCCTCCTCTGAGACAGGTACTGTGTAGGGACCTCAAGCAAGTACTTCACCGATAATTGCTCAGAGCCATTGTAGATTCTGTTCGTTAGATCTGATGGTAAAAGGCCTGATGGAGTCACCCTTATACCTTGGTCCAGAGGTCGTTGCTTGGCGCCGGATGTCACGGTGCCCGATAAATTCGCAGCATCACACTGCAGCATTTAACGTCGCAAAACGCAGGTTGGTCAGCGAAAAAAGCAGCTCGTAATAAGGAATGCAAATATGCTGCTATCTCACATCACACCATTTCGTCCCTGTTGCAGTCGAAACTAAAGGAAACTGGCACACAGAGTCACTGGAGTGTTTGTCCATGAACTGGTAGGCAGGAGTAAAGCAGTGACAGAGCACAAGCACGAGACCAGTCATCTACTCCAACGCTTATCAGTCGCCATTCACATTGGACAATCCTTGTCTGTTTTAGGCACCTCGGCTTGGAGCATTGAATGACGTTTATAATAGGTGCGGTTGACCAAAACAGTCTATTTAATTAGTCTGTATAATGTATGAGTGTGTTGGCTATATGAAGAAATACATTAAAATTTGTAATAATAATAATAATAATAACTTTACATTATAACTGTCAAGAGCGTGGCCACAGTTCTAATTAATTATTCTGTAAGACTTAAATTTCTCAGGGTAACAAGACTTATAACGAAATACAAGTTAGCAACCAAATGCAAAAGTTGAGAAAGGACTACTTAATAAATTACCAGTCTTCTGAGACTTTTGGTTCGCATGCCACCGATGCCACCCGAATATTATAATTGGATAGAATAAGCTAATCAAGGTGAAATGGACGGAAATATAAGAATGTAATATTAAAAAATCGGATCGGACATTAGACCTCGTGCTGATACCTTCTGATATAAGTAAACGAGTCATTCTCATTATATATATACGAAGTGTCAAGTGCCGGGAGTAGAGCTAGGCCTACATGTAGATCCGTCTTATAGCTTAGCTTAAACCCGGAGGGGGATTACAACGGCCCATAGGGTATTCCAAAAGAAGCTTATGGAGAGGGAATAAAAATAGCACCACTGCAATCGAACAGAACTGCTATTCTGCTATGCATATTTTGGTCGCTTAATCATTTCCAGCAATACGCTTATGGAATGAAGGTAAGTAAGTAAGTATAGCCTTTATTACTCTATTAGCAAATGGGACAGCAAAATTGAACATACGCACCGAAGTAATAATAACACAAGTAATAATAATGCATAGTAATATTTAGGCACATGTTAAAAAGTGTACATGAATCCTTTTCTAGTGAATAGGCCTAGAATCCCTTTCTAGTGAATAGGCCTAGAATCCCTTTCTAGTGAATAGGCCTAGAATCCCTTTCTAGTGAATAGGCCTATAGGTCAGAGCGTGGGATTTCCCGGTTATGAGGACGTGGTCGTAGAGAGTAGGCTATCGTGTTTCACGAACTGGAAGGAGAAAACTATGAAGAACATGGCCAACCCAAAAATATGGTGCAAATAGAATACGGTCAGCTTTAACGCACATATCTTTCCAATGTAGGGGAGTGGCTGGGCAAAAGCTCTACTCTATAAGTTTTTTTAAATCAACGAGTTAAGCCTATCTCGTTCGCCCAAATGAGCGAATCCCCTCCGAACAGGAGGGGAATACGCCATTGTCGAAATGACGGTCGAGTGTACTATGTCACGTTGACGATTACCAGTAAGCCCATGAGCCATCAGAACACGCAATGCAAAAATGGACTGCTTAGCTCTGCATCATTATATTATTTATATGCAGGGAGAACCAGATTCTATCAGAAAGGGTAACACCAAGGATTTTGAGTTCGGTTACACGTTCAATCCCAGCAATTGGTAGGATTGTGACATCAGTTCAGGAATGGGACAGGTTATAATAATTTCACATGACTTACTAGTATTTGAAGCGTAAGTTGCAGCTATTAGACCATTGTGCAATATGGGTGAGTTCGGATTCGGTAGTAGAAATTCCTGATGCTTGGGACCACCAAATAACAGTCATCAGCATAACTGAATAGTCATGGAGAGCCTTTACACCGGAAATCGAAATCAGGAAGTTGGGAGGACCTAGTCCAGACCTCTGAGCAAGACTTGCGTTAATACACTTGTAAGATGAGGTTATACGACGGAACTTGGTACAATGCATTCGGCGATACAGTAATGCATTTATTACCCAATTAGATACACAAAGTCCGGAATTAGCACGAAGGCCAGCTGCACGACAAGGCTATTATGCCTTGCCGTGTCGAAGGCCTTAGAAAAATCGAGTGAAATCAAACGTACAAAAGGCTAACACTCAACAGTCATTAATGGTAAAGGTGTATACGGTCGTAACTGCTCAAAATGGCTTCAAATCATGGCAAAGCACAGTTTGCGTCTCGTAAAATGAGTTTTACTGAGCTAACGACACGATTTGGAAATTAACTATTTTCCGGGAAAGCACAACTCGGGCTTTTACTAGGAATTCAATCTGTATAGAATGTTTTAGTTTTCAAGCACTTAGACATCGTGGCTGGGAGTTTTGCAACAAGCCAGAAGTCAGTTCTTATCTCAAGTGTTAGCCAATTACAATACTTTTCATCTGACTGATGTTACTCGTTCGTATGTTTTATGCTTATGAATGAGAGACTTGCATTAACCTACCGGGCGACGTCGCTAACCGACTTCTGAGAAAGACATTCAGTTTTACTACCGTGCGTTGATTATGTAAAGTCATTGTCGAAATGATCGTGATAACCGTCAAAGAAAGACATCGTTTTATTTCTGAAACGCGCGACACTTCCATTGGCAAAGAAAGTGCAGTAAAACGAGGGCAGAACGACGATGCCGTTGGTCTAATTTAAGTGTAGATTTGATTATTTAGCGCGTTTGAACTACGTTCATTTGTTTTAACATATGCTCATAATCGTAATCGTAAAATTTATATAGCGCCACTTCAAGAGAAACTCCTCAGAGGCGGTCCCGACCTGACAGCACCAAACCACAATCGAAAAGAATGGGTTTCAAACGTTTGCGGAAAAGGGGCAAGGAAAGACCAAGAAGTTCATTGCGGAGGTTGCTAGGCAACCTGTTCCAGAAAGAAGGACCGACCACAGCGAAGCTTTTGTGGACACCGTGGAAGTTCGAGTCATAGGGACAACTAGGTCGCCTTGCATGGCAGAGCGAAGGAATCTACGACCTGGTATGGATAGCACTGGCAGACAAAGCTCCTTGAGATAAACTGGGGCTTGACCTGCAAGGCTCATGTGTCATGGCGAGTTATGCCCTGTGCCAAACTGACAAGGGTGTTCACGAGTAGTATCGGGTCATTAGAGCATAAGACAATCTATGGAAATAGTCTTTTCACCAAAGAAATAGTCAAAATGGATATAAATGAAAAGACAAAAATAGCAGTCAAACGTCTAATTAAAGAACCCCGAATTGATGGCCGTTCCCATCCCACAGCTCCCTCCCACTCGGCGAAAATTCATAGTTTCGTCGACGTGGCTGCAGTTTCCAGCGTGGATGTGTCCTGCGGAGGAAGCAGTAAAGCACTCTTGTCTTCCGTCGTCGATCCTTTTGGTTGGGTGCCTCGTTGGGTTCGAGGATTGACGCCTTCTGTTGGCTTCCGCCCAAAGTCTATGGAACGACCTTGCGGTTGACGCGCAATGTCTCGTTCCGGCGTTTAACGCTGGACTGCACTCGAAGCGCAGTCAACATCGTAGATTAGCAGTTCCCTGGTGGAACTCGTCTCCCACAGTTGCGCCCGTTGGTCCTCTCAACGTCTTCGTTTGTGGATCGACCTTCAGAGTCTCTTTCCTGTAGTCACTCTCGTTGGACTTCATTCACCGACTCCTGCTGCGAGTCTTTCCGGCGGCTTTTATACGTTCTCTAGGCTGCTGTTTACCCTGTAACCCGGCAATCTCTCGCGATTCGAGACCCTACGGCCATCGACAACCATCGATGCATTACTAAGTGTCTATTATATATTATATACATTAACGGCCATTACTTAACAACAATACATGGCCAAATACATGGCTATAGATTATATACCCTTATACCTACCTACAGAGAGTTCAGCTGAGGGCAATTCGTGACACTATGCTATTATAATTATTAGTAGGCCTATGCATGACCGGACAGTATTCAGTTGTGGCATAATTGTTGTTTCCAATACCAGCCAATACCAGCCACAAAATGAGACTGAGAGAGGGAGACATGGGAGGCTGGACAGAGGCCATAAAGCAAGAAAGAGAGACAGACAGACAGACAGAGACAGAGACAGACAGAGACAGACAGACAGACAGACAGAGACAGATAGACAGAGATGTAGGATGGACAATGGGTCACTAATTAGAAAGTGGTTGGGACAGATGGGACAGAGATGACTGATTGACAGGTGGAAGTGACAGATCGTAAAGAGGTTAAAAGCGGAGTCGATTGGTCCGAAGGAGAGTCACTTAAAACTAAAGGCTGATCGGATAACATCCTAAGATCCGAAGATTTAAGTAGTAAACGCGCGTCTCATAAATGGCCAAAGCGAATCGAGGATTCTTTAAGTTGTTATGGTCGCTGTACATATTTTACTGAGATATAAAATACCAAAAGTACGTCTCGTTATCCTCGAGCAATTTACAACACCCACGAGTTAGAGTGAGCCTAAATCTTCTGCAAGGTTACTAACTTTAGCATCACTCATCATCAAGATAGGTCTACTTGGAAGAAGATTCTCTCTGCCAGATCTTTTGTGGACGACAACCGAGCAGATCTATAGCATTCACTTTCCTGCAATACAGCCATCAAGTACATCGAATGACAAAGAGAGAGATAGACAGACAGAAAGAGACAGACAGAAAGAGAGAAAGATACAGAGACATTCTGAGGCAGGCAAAATTAGACAACGTGGCGAAACAGACAAGAACACAACGAAACAGATCTATGATATATATATACATATATATATATATATATAATAGGAGGGGAAAGAAACACAAAGATACAGAGAGTCAGACAGAGAAACACACGCATATAGACACCCGCAGATACACAGAGAGAGTGTACGTGGTTTTGTGTTGCATTTGAGATCGTAGATCCTGGCGCCGCGAACAATAAAGTCTGGCGTTGATTCTAGCGACGCAACCGATCGAAGAAATACGACCGGCGATGGCGGCGGCGGCGGCGGGGGCGGCGCTGGGATCTAAAGCGATACTTGGCAAAACGAAATCCTTTGATCTGCGCCGGTTAATTGTTCTTTGTCGCCGCATTGGCGACTATTTTATTCGCCATCCGACTTGTATTTCGATACATTCGAACATTTGCTACGCTCAACCGATCGGCCAAATGTCTTGAACTATTGACTGTGATACTATTAGAGCTGGATGTTCAATGTTTCATGGTCCATGGCCTGTGACGTGAAAATCTTGATGCACACGTAACCTAACGCTGTGATATATTCATCTCAGTAGACCGAATAAGAGCACGTGCACCTGATCAGCTGTATGCTGTATAAATAGTTAAGGCCGGTTTATGTTTAAAACTAGTGCAAAGTTTGAATCGCAGTTTAAAGGAGTGCGACGTGTACAGTGGCGTAACTAGGGGTTCGTGCGCCCGGGGGCAAGAATTTCCTCAAAAATTTTTTATCAGTTCCGCCGAAATTTCTGATGACCTTTTTTTTGCTTTTCCCTCTGTTTCTCTGTTTTTCAACAAGAAACTAAGAAACTTGTCAAATCTCATTTTGCGCCCCCCCCCCCTTGCGCCCCCCCAGACTCACGTACAAAAGTTACTTTTAAAAACTATTTTTCTATTTTTACCTGATTTCTTTAACAAAAACACATTTTCAGACCTCATTTTGCGCCCCCCCCCCCCCCGTTACGCCACTGGAGGTGTACCTGAGCCATAGAGAGCACGAACTGAGTGACTGCTGAACTAAGTGAATGTCAACTGGAGCAACTACTTTGTATAATACTCTCTCGGGATCATTCTGTTTTCAAGACTCGCACGCAGAACGGCTGGCAGCAATGGAGCCATGGAGTTACGTCATAATATAACTGAATTTGTTGCGGTCAATGTGCGTTATTTTGGCTCCCTGTTGTCTTTCTGATCTAAACTTAACATTCGGCTCACTCAAAGCTTCCAGGAAATTAAGCAAATTCATCCAATTGACTGAAGTATGAAGCCAGGTGGCCGCTTAGGGTAAGCTCGTCAAGCGAAAAGGGTTGCAGCGACCGGAAACCCTACTGCCTCCCCCCCGCCACCCAGCCATGAACTGAATGGAGCTACTGACGTCATCTTCATTTAAGCGTATTGTTCCCTAGAGACTCATTAGCTGGATCATGGGCAGCATCTTCTTTCCCCCTATAGCACATGCCTTTGCATTGCGCGTAATGAATATTTCAATACATAATTATGACAAATGAGCTCCTAACTTACCTTACATAAATTAAATTATATAGGAACTACGCGTTGAACGTAAGGTAATGTAATCGCATAGCATTACGCATCTTGTTAGAACTGTGAGATAGCCATGTTACAGCGCCGTTGAGAGTTATCCAAAAGACGCCATAATTATCAATATCTGAATACATGCAAAACTACATTACTTGTTTACAATTATATAAGCTTATAACTCAACTAAATTCCTCAGCTATTGGGTCTTTCATCTGGAGAGACGGCCAAACAATAATCGCGAATATTTGACCAACTTACAGACTGCATAAGAAAATGGCAAACTTCGTCTGGACCCTGAGATTCGAAATCCGGACACATCGAGAAAGAATTCATATCCCAGAAACCAGGTTACATGTCGGCCATTACTCCTCACGATGCGATTGTTTTCTGCGCGTCAACCTGGAACACATGGTTGGACGGGGGCTGGTAATCCTGGCTTTGAATGATCGATCGTCTCCCCTTGTTCCTCTCATTCGCCATCCATCATCTCCTTGCTCCCAGCGTTCAGCTTCCGACGACAGACGCTGTGTATTCGGTGCAAACAGTGCACCAATAACAATTCAATAATTTATCGAACGAGGTCGTCACCGGATTTAAATGATCGCACGACACAAGGGGGAGGGGGCCACAGCTACCCACCCCTCTTGCAACGTCTTCGCTCATGTCCATTGTTCTTCAAGTGCAGTGCATATTAACGAGAGCAATTATTCGCTTCTCAGCCTAAGCTACTTAGACGCAAGCCGAGCTTCCATTTCACTGCAGCCGATAGAAATTCCATTAGAGGGAAATCTGACGTTTGTCGTTCGAGTCAGGTTACGAAATCATTATGAATAAATCAGCCACTTATATTATGGACGCAAAATCAGAGCAGAATCTTAGGATAAACTGGGCGTCTGTTCTTCTGCGACCATTTCAACTTATGACTCCGATCACTCGGAGAACAGTCACGCTCGCACGGACGGATGCACGGACGGACCTACGGACACGTTTGACAGACGGATGGACTAATTGACTGAGTGAATGTGTCTGTCCATCTGTCTGTCTGTCCGACCGAAATGTAAGCACATAGACATCCGGAGACTGCAGATATTGTCAGAAGGAAGACGCATGATCAAAGACAAAACGGGTGAGACAGAGAAACAGAGACAGACAGACAGACATAGACAGACAGACTACTGATAGACTGAAAACAGAGATTTATTAGCTCCTCAGAGTTCAGCAGTGCCAGTCCGTTGCCTGTTTGTGAAGAACATCCTGCAGTAGTGCATTGGAGCAAGGGGTTCATTACCGCCATTAGGCCTAACCCTCTTTGATCGCATCTTCTGACTTCGTTTTTACTCGGCAGCATCAATGGGAGCATATATACTTGGACATTGATTGATTGATTGATTGATTGATTGATTGATTGATTGATTGATTGATTGATTGATTGATTGATTGATTGATTGATTGATTGATTGATTGATTGATTGATTGATTGATTGATTGATTGATTGATTGATTGATTGATTGATTGATTGATTGATTGATTGATTGATTGATTGATTGATTGATTGATTGATTGATTGATTGATTGATTGATTGATTGATTGATTGATTGATTGATTGATTGATTGATTGATTGATTGATTGATTGATTGATTGATTGATTGATTGATTGATTGATTGATTGATTGATTGATTGATTGATTGATTGATTGATTGATTGATTGATTGATTGATTGATTGATTGATTGATTGATTGATTGATTGATTGATTGATTGATTGACTAAGGAGGCACACAGAGACACACAGAAGCACACACTCAGGTGTACGTCGACAAATCGGCAAGAAGATGGTTTATCAGGGCACATGAACACGTAGTCAAACGAATATTAAGAAAACCGAACTTAAAGCACAAGCAATGATGCACGTAGCTGTAAATATTTTATACAAGTATGGAACACATGACGGAAACGAAATATGCAGTTGAACAGATGTACTCGGAAATAAGGATTATCACACGATGCCTGATTGAAGCATATAACTGTTGAGCCTCAAATCAACAATAGGTCAATAGTAATTAAAAAGCAAATTCTATGACGCCAAAAATCAAAAACTACGAGCTGAAAATCAAGTCAATTTGCAATACTGGGATTGAGAGATATTTCCGCCCGAAAACAGAAACTCAGCAAAGAGATACATATCTCTAGAGGTCCTGAAGCTTGTCGGCGGCTGCCAATAAATAATTCACAAGAAGTATTATTTGCTGTTCTTTCATGTATCGCACACAAGTAATTCTCATCTTTATATGAGTCCTGCACTGAATTCTATTTCGTCGGATCTCGGATCAAAAGACTTCGAATTAAGTTACACTAAATTAAAAAATTATCGCTGTCGTCCTGCTCTTCAAAATCAACGACTAAAGGCGAAATCTTATCAGCGAGACACAAAATATACAACCTTGCATTTCTGATGTGTTTCATTCGGCAGGACAGTCAACTAAGCAAGAAGCGACAGCAACGCCTGAAAGGTCGACCTCTGTCGGCGATGGACAGATTGACGAAAGCCGTCAACGAATTCTAGGACAACCGCTGAGTATAGTATCTGATAGATTGAGAGACGTCTGATGAGGCTTCGTTCTTGAACTGTCTGACATAAGACGACCTTCGCTGTGTTGCAATCAATCTTTCATTGTCTCGTCATCTTCCTTTCATCTCATCAAGCAAACCATGCAAGGATTTTCAAATGAATCGCCAAGTATCAAGTATGCAACATGGTAGTCTATCGGTTGCGCGCTTGATTTGTTATTTATCAATAGCGAATTCGAGCATATTGAGTGAAATCCATGTAACAGCCTTGAGCAAGCTCTTTGTCCATACACACATCTATGTCACGAAGCTGGGAATAAACGGAGCCAAATGATGCACAAGAGACCCGTGTTCAGAACCTTGTGAGACAAACTATAAAGCGCAGGGTATTTCAACTCAGTCGACTGTCAGTCATGACCTACGACCTACGATGGGCAACTGATCGGTAAGTAGTAGAAATGCGCAGTAAAAGGCACAGTAAAAATCATCCTGCGTCAATCTGATATCTTTGCCATCTTGCAAGATGTCGTCCCAGTCGGGCAGTGTAACCGTGTGCAGTGGGCTTCTTTCGAAAATGACTTGAGTTGTTAGCAATAGATGGAACTTTGTTGATTCGGCCATATATGCGTTTGCGAAAGCCAGTCAGTGGCGAATTTCCCACTCTTATGAGTGTTATTGCTTAAAAATGTACCTGTTGTTCTTAACGCTCTAACGATGACAGTGTACTAAAAGCGAATGGGAAACCAATGCGGCTCTTCATTAAAGTGTTTACCACCAGTCAGACTAGCGTGACAACGCCTTTGAAAGAGAGGACCTACAGGACCTAATGGTACAAAATTAATGGTCTAGACTCTAGGTAATACACCCACACCCACATAAGCTTACACAGGGCCTATATATATGCATGCATACGTTTATTAGGCTCAACTCTCAACCATTGTCCTTGTATTATTGTTGCTCTGGGATTCAGCTACTCTTCTTTCTCTTTAGTTCAAATCGAGTAGCAATCCGCCAGCAACACAGAACATATCATTACGAGTTTCGGTATTTGTGAAGCATGTGACGACAGTAAGTAATCGTAATCGTAACACAGGCGCCGTCTCTCTGGGAGAATTGGGTGCGAATGCACCCAAACAGAAAGTTCAGTGGGTGCGTCGCACCCAGATGAATTTGGACCTACTGTACAATAAAATTGCAAATGTCCTATACAAGACAGGCTACATACACAAATTTCGGAACATGTAAGCAGTAAGGTTGCACAACTATGTCAGTCACCGTCACGTGAGTTTCAGATACTTTTTCTAACGAAGTAACCCTTGAAGGCTTGACAAAAAAACAATTTTCTTTCTCCAAAATGCGCTATGACTCACCTACGGCAATGTGGAATCTAAAAAATGTTTCCTGAGGTAGAACCCATGCACCCAGAGACAAAAGCAAAAGTCGGCGCCTATGAATCGTAATTTCCGGGCTTCTTCAGCTCCCAGTAAATCTAAGTATTTGAAAACGGCGTATTCTCAGGCGCTTTGTCACAAATAAATTCTGTGAGGCAGGTAGAGTCAGATGATTGCACTTTGAGTGGCCGCACACATAGGAAATTGAGTAGGAATCGGGATGCGATTTTTAAAATAGGCCTACTGTTTTGAACGGGTTTAAAAACCAGGTTTTGTAAACTCGGTGATAAAATTAGCTATATTTTCTAGGTTGAAAGCTAGTCCGAGTGTGATGTGCTGCTCATCAAGGGTTTGGGGATTGATTTCCTTTCGCAGCATAAGTTATAGTAGCAACTACGAGTAACCAGATTGATATTCTGTGTGAAATTGAGCTCTTGATCCAAAGTAATTCCGTGGTCTCGAACTGTGAGAGAGAAAGAGAAATGAGGAAAAGTTACTGCTTTAGTAGGCGCAGGTCAATGGACGCCAATTGTCTGCGGCTACCGAGCCAGATGAACTGGGTCTTAGAGGGGTTCAGGACCAAACGATTTGAAGCCATCCATGATGAGACAGCATCAATGGCATGGGACATCAACGATACAGAAGACACTGCATCAGAGCGAGGCAGTGTACATAGACCTGAACATCATCAACATAGACTTAGTGCAGGAGGCCACAAGTAGACAGCAAGGAACTAATACCAGCTGTGTACAGAATGTACAGTAAAGGGCCAAACACTGTGACTGAGCCCTGTGGTACACCAAAAGGGGCTGGCACACAACGGGACCTAGAGGCACCAACAACCACACAGTTAGTGCGCTCAGACCGAAAGCAGAGAAGCCATTCTAAGGGAGCACCAGCCAACTCAAAGGAGATAGAGAGGCATTGGAGCAAGATAGAATGATCAACTGAATCAAAAGCTGCCAACCACAAACTACGCCACGATGAACATATTTGTCAAATGACGATGGGTGGGACAAAGCAGGAAGGACACTGACAATGATCGCAGCCACATAATATATCATGCAATTTGTTCTGGTTAGTCAATTGTAAACTGCAGTATGCCGATAGTAAAGAATTTTGAGTAACGTGTGAAATGAAAATGGTCGAATAGATCTGTTCCGCTAGAATAGAACAGAGCAGAGAGACAGAGAGACACATACTAACACTGAGGCTGTGCCTTTTATATGCGTCCTTTTATAAAAGTGACACAAGGCAACAGACGATCACAGGTACATATTTGGAGCTCGCCTTTGATACGCTCTGAAAAGGCGCCATATAAATGCCCAGATTACATACACAGAGAAACGGAGACCGAGTCAGAACGAGACATAGACATAGTCAGAAGAAGTAGAGAGAGAGAGAGAGAGAGAGAGAGAGAGAGAGAGAGAGAGAGAGAGAGAGAAAAGAGAGACAGACAGACAGACAGAGACAGACAGAGACAGACAGAGAGAGCCTATAGGAAAGACACTGACAGACGGAGACACAGAGAGACAGATATACGAAGACCAGCAACCGAACCGTAGACACGCACGTGCACGCACGCACACACACACACACACACATACACAACGCAGAAACGGCGGAAGAGATAGGTATGTATAAAAGACCCATATCCTGATCTTTAAAGAGGCCAAGATGTACACAGAGCTGAGCTTTTGTGGTCTAGAATTAATGCTCTGTGGACTATAATCAATGCTCCATGTTTCTTCTCTTTTTCTCATTTTTGTATCGTTTGGTTGTTGTTCTGCCTCTTTGTCGTAATAAAGTGTTCATATAAACAGGTAAAGACAGAGGCAGAGGCACAGACTGACAGGTACAAACAGAGAGAGACATTCAAAGTCACACACACACAGATAAACACAGACAGACGCAAAGACACAGCCCTGGTTGTATGGATGTAAAGAAAGTCTAGCGGGATTCCTACCAAACTCGAGCGTAGACTGTTGCCAATGTAAACAGAGTGAAGTCGTGATGGTATGAAACTCTGTCGTTGTAACTCAGCCATCGTAGACTTTGCACCTATCGCTCTAATATCCTTGACCTTTAATATGTCTACGTCATTTAGTGCTGATGTGTCGGTCAGTGTGGGAGCCTGTGTCGTTTATTCGCTTGAATCACATGTTTATTAATGAGCAATGCAACTTAATTGAACATACGATTACATACTTACAGGTTCTTGTGGATTCCTTATACATATACCTGCAGAACAGACAGGCAGACAGACAGACAGATAGACAGACAGACGTAAATGTACTACGATATGCAGATGTATGTATGTGTACGTGGATGTGTGTGTGCGTGTGTGTGTGTGCGTGTACGTGTGTGTGTTTGTGTGTGTCTGTGTGGATGCATAAAGGCGGTAGTCGAGTGTTTGTGTATGCATCGAGTTATCTCTAAGACAATTCAGGCAGATTAGGTTGCTTTCGTCATCTCCTCCTCAACGACCTCCTCCTCCTCCTCCTCTGCTTCTGCATCGTCGACCGCATCCTTCGAGGAGCTGTTCGCTGCCGCAGCAGCCGACAGATTTCTCATCAGTGGGGCAGTGATTTAGACGGCAGGGCCACTCTCCACCCGCTCCCTCATGCCCGTCTCTCTTCGCCTGGACCCCGCTGGACCATTTCAAACTGCATCCGGCGAGGTAATGACTTGCAGCATAGCTAACATGAATTATTAGATAGCGACAAGAAACTGACATTCAACTGAAACCGTAGTCAACCCGATGCGATTGTTTCATTGCGGTTCTTTTACGTCTGATGGACGAACTCTCTTCGACCGCCGCACAGCTGCACTTAGCGGATCGTCTCCTTCCGCGGGCATCGTTGAATTAATCCGCGCACTCGGGCATCCGGTGAAATCTGTTAAGTTCATTATGGCCAACGGAACCGAACGAAGCCGAATGTCACCGACTGGAACCGAAAGACAGCGAACGGAAGAGAAGAACGCTAAGTGGAACTGAATGGAACAGAGCGAAATGGAATGGGTTTAAGTAAAAGTGCAGAAGACAAAACGAAACACAAACTGAACAGAAGTTGAAAGACTGTAAAGCTAGCACTATTTGAAAAGTGAAGCGCAAAGACTGCTGCACTTTAGAACGACTGTTCACAGACTGAACGCTTTAATTTATTAAAGAAAACTTCTGAAGCACTGATGTAACAATGAACTATAGACGGCAACCGATGCCTCTACAAGCCTTAAGAAGAATCTTTGTGTATTAAAGTGCATTGTTAAAAGGAATCTCAGTTGCTCATTAAATTTTATCACCATACAACCTGGCTCTTGAGAACTTATCTCAAATAGCGTCAATAGCGGTTTGCTTCATTATCTTGCCCTGCGCCTGACTTCCAAGTGGCGCTTTAGAAGTTTGGAGATTACGATTACGATTATGTGTCGCTGGCAAATTTCGGAGCTCTGTATTATATTAGATTGTCGAGACTTGTAAGTTTCCTGTCGAGGAAAGAGACTTAAACGTTAACTTTGTCCCCTGCAGTGATGTGGAGACTATTGATAAAAGTGAAACCAGATGTAACCGCACGAAATCCCATGGCTTCAGAATGCATCTGCTGCTGCTGGAGCCACGAGAAACCAAGAGGAATGGGAAAACGGAACCGCATGCTCATATATGGAACCAGATGAAATCGGTTCCATTCGGAGCCAATCTGAATTCGTTCGATTTCACTCGGTTCCGGGCGAATGGAACCGATCGGATCGTTGTTCGTTCGTTGTCGATCGATCGTCTGATTATTGGTTGTAACAGTCTTTGTCCGATTGATTCTTTCTACCATCAATCACCGGATAATGCAATACGGTTGGCGACGACGAATGGGTCACTTGGGATACGACAGACAGACATTCGGTTCCTTAACAGGGTCCATGGTGGACGAGTTAAATGGTGCCACCCACGCAATCTCTAGAAATATAGAGTCTACGTAAATGCGGGAACAGATTTAAGAACGCTTATTCAACAATGTGAGACAGTTGCTTCTCGAGAGACACATGCAAATGTCCATATCTCGAAATTTAAACTAGATATCGAGCTGAAAATAGCTGCGTTGACCTAGAAATTCTCCGGAGAACGTTTGTTGAAAATTTCATATTGCTACAGTGCTGCATTCGCGAGTTATTAGTGAGACAGGTATATACACAGACTTTAATAGCATATATATAATATGATATATCATATGGGAATAATATATATATAAATATATGGTATGTACATTGTACAGTATAAATGTACAATATTAGTGATTAGATTTAATCTCTCTTTTCGTCCATCACAGAAATTAGCCCTCGTTCAAACAAATAGACTTATTATCTAGTCATGAAATAATAGCCCCATAGCATTCGCTTCACTTCGCCACTACACGGGTCACACGCACATACAGACAACGAAGCACACACAGCGACACAAAGACAGCGACAAACAGGCAACGACTCATCATAGACTGGGTAACAGTCGGACACGTACAAGGGGATTACGCCTATCATATATATATATATATATATATATATATATATATATATATATATATATATATATATATATATATATATATATATATATATATATATATAGATATCTATCTCATGACATGTACAACATTGTACATAGTATACATATGCAACGAATCAACTTTCTTATGTATCGCGTGTATGCATCATACGCGTGATTATATATATATACGTATATATACATATATATATATATAATATTGAATGTGGTCGATTGTTTTGTTTTGGCAGCGAATCAGTAATGACATTATGTGTAACGACTCAGTTGGGATCCGTCAGAACTGGAAAACCGGATTCACGCACGCACAGATAATGGAAAAACGCCGGACGCCTTAATATGGCGAAGTGCTTATAAAGTTTTAATCAGAGATGACACAGAACGCCCTCTGGCGTTTGCGGCTTTCCCTGGCACAGTCTGCAGTCTGCTTCAGGGAGATGAAGGAGTGGGGGGGGGGTATGGTCACGAATCCGTCCACGGCTAAGACCATACATCGTCTATACCTTCCTTCATCACCGACGACTGCATAGCAAAAAAATTAAACTGAAACGCCACCTAGGTCAACAAAAAAAGAATAACAAGCGTACGCTTAAAGAGAGATGGCGAATTTCGCAATATTAATCACACGGACTGACTAGTGACCATGGGAATTTCATATAACATGCCTCAGATACGAAGACCATATTTAGGCAACCGTCGACTATAGCTATTGATGCCAAGTATTGCATCGAAAGCATCCAGATGCAGCTTCAATAAAAAATAGATTTTCCTGGTCGACCAGAATAATTCCTACAGTCCGCATTTTGAACGGCTGAATGGACTAACAGCTAAACCTGAATGAATAACATTTCTACATGATGTCGCACACAAA
>JACEVL010000163.1:2521260-2583760 GCA_020284085.1 Aporrectodea caliginosa
ATGATGATGATGATGATGATGATGATGATGATGATCGTAGTAGTAGTAGTAGTAGTAGTAGTAGTAGTAGTAGTAGTAGCAGCAGCAGCAGCAGCAGCAGCAGCAGCAGCAGCAGCAGCAGCAGCAGCAGCAGCAGCAGCAGCAGTAGTAGTAGTAGTAGTAGTAGTAGTAGTAGTAGCAGTTATAGTAGTAGTAGTAGCAGCAGCAGCAGCAGGAGCAGCAGCAGCAGGAGCAGCAGCAGCGGGAGCAGAGGCAGCAGCAGCAGCAGCAGCAGTAGTAGTAGTAGTAGTAGTAGTAGTAGTAGTAGTAGCAGTTATAGTAGTAGTAGTAGCAGCAGCAGCAGCAGGAGCAGCAGCAGCGGGAGCAGAAGCAGCAGCAGTAGTAGTAGTAGTAGTAGATTCGCGGAATAGGCATCATCTAGGAAAATATTTAAAAATAAATCCAATCCCGTCACAGTACCATTTAGTTCCGCTGGTCTTTTTTTTAACTCAACACCCTATAGTAGTAACTCTGGAATTACTTTAATCACTGCGTTTGAGTGATCTGCAAAAGACATGTTTTGGATACGCAAGAGAAACATGCCATCCTTTCCAACGTCTATCGATTGCGATACGAAGCTCCAATGCTTATCGCCTTCGCATCATTTTCTCCCTGTCTGAACCTGATGAGGCTTAGCTAACCCAACCGCTTTATTCTTCTATAGCTGCTTTAAAGTCCCGATGGATTAGATGCACCTCAGGGAGAAATAATAATGATCATAATATTGGCCAATGACGGGGTCAATTTCATCTGCGACGTTGGTCGTCCGGAGTCGATTTCATCCGTAAAGTTGTCCGTCTCCTTTCGCCCACCCCTAGAGAGTGAAGTGAGGCCAATTTTTCCAACGCCGTTTTTATTTATATTCAGCTTTTTAATGCCATATCATTTCGAGACACGTTTATTGATTATGCGGGGAATGAGTCTATAGTTTAAAATACTATCAACAGTTCTTAGCATAACGTTTTGTTCGGGTAAATAATACTCTGTGAACTAGTATAGCGTCACTGCATAATAATGCTCAAGGATTCCATCGATGGTCCCAGTTTTGCAAACTCTGCATGGCTGCCAAATTCCAGGGTGACTGTGGTTGAAAGCCAAATAGAGGAGAAACAGACACAAAACTTCCATTTGTAACTGTAACCGAACATTTGCATTTATATAGCGCCACGCGGGAATCAGCAGCGCTCTCGACCTGCGTCAGTGCCTGAATCAGCGAACAAGAAAGTCTTAAGGCGTCTCCGGAACTGGGACGGTAAGAGGGCTAGTAACTCAAGGCGAAGAGACTGGGAAAGGACAGTACCCTTTCCCTATAATTTTCCTTCCTTCCCTTCCATTTCCTTTTCTTTCCTTCCCTTTTCTTTCCTTCCCTACCATTCCCTTATGACTTGACCTGTCCTGATTATGACCATGTCTGACCTAACACTATTATCGGTATACGTTGCTCGCCTTTAGCATCTGAAACCCGTTTCGGCTGACATGAAAAGTGATCGCTCACCTGTCGCCGGTTGCTGCTGAAGGCTGAGTTTCGGATAGAAAGCGACATAAAGGATTCCGCTTAGAATGGCGACTCTGGCCAGCATATCAGACATTTCTCCGATTTCCCGTTGAATTACAGCTGCCTAGTAATTACAATCGGTCTTTGAAGACTGGCTTAACGAAGCCGACGATGATACTTGGAAAAACTTCCTATTCAAAAAGATAGTACAATAGCAGTTACTACGACCATAAATGGATAACAAGTAAGTAAATACATAAAATATATTAAGTACGTACATACATGCATACATTGCGCTCCTGAGTAAATATAAATGCTCTGAATGAATGAATAAATAAATGAATGAATGAATACATACATACATACATACATACATACATACACGCATACATACATACATGCAAAGCAGGAGCGTTCTGTCTGCTCGTATTGATTGATTAAACGAAAATACAATACAATACAATGCATTCACACATACATGCATACATACATACATACTGTTAACGTAATTTTGGCTGACGCTACATGGAAGTGATGAGTCTATTGGCTTTTGGAAACCCACGCTTGCACAATAGTGGGAAGTTTGGAAAGACCCACGATTGTATCGCGACTTTGCCGATGAGTCATAGACATGTCCAGTCTTGCCTGCTGATGTGACGGAAAAAGTATACATAAGGCGGTCGCAAGATTTTGTTGATAGTTGGGCTACAAAATGTAGTTAATAGATTCGAGCGTCTAGAGCCTTTTATGTCGAATCTGTAGTCACTGAACTGCGTTAATTACACGTAACAAACTCAAAGACTGTTCTGCGTCTTATCTCGAGTTAACGCTAAGCTGCAAATCCGGCGAGTCTCAACGAAGTCCCACAGATTAAGACTTCTGAAGTCATCGACAAATACATACAAACATACATACATACAAACAATCATACATACTTGCAGACACACATATACGTGTATACATGCATGCATACATACATACATACATACATACATACATACATACATACATACATGTATACATACAACATAAGCTGACATTTATATGAACTAAATATTCCTTTCAAGACAACGCTTTGATGACAGACAATTTATGCAGACCATGTAGGCCGTAGCCTATACTAGGGAACTAGACTCAAACATCGGATCTATCTTATATCTCATACTGGGTGCAATATCGGCTTTATATGATCGATACACGTCGAGAGAAAAACGATAAAAACGGGTGAAATGAAATATGACTATCTTATTCGATAAATCATTTACTTATAAAATTTAAACGCCCGGCTAACAAATGATTACAGGTATAGTTAATCTCTGACAAAGAGATTACCCGGCATGCACATTTCTTTTCGGGGAGCTACAATTAAGGCATCTGATGGAGCGACATCAGCAAAATGTCAAATGCTGAAACTGAATTGAATGTTAAATGGCATCAAGTTAATACGATCGATGTAGACAAACGAACAGGTGGCTGGATGGTTTTTTGTTTGAATGAGTCCGCGAATAACAGCCTGATTTCTATGCTTAGCCTTTCTATACACTGCAGACGTCAAAATAGACACAGGTGATGCAACAATGACGTAGGTTATTTATATCTATAATAGGCTGCAGCACCTGCATAAAAATTATTCACTATAGCAGTTTTACTATCTTGTAACACGCATTTATGATGTCATTTTGCATTGAAGCCGTCTTACGCAGGCAACATTACTTTCACTTTAATTAAAAGCTTATTACTACTGATGAACTGCTGCCACGGAATCTAAGGCTGGCAGCATTGGCTTGTTTCCACGAAATATTAGACTTCTCATGCACAACCATGCAGTCTATAGCGTAACTGACCTGTGCGTTTCGTTTCAGCGTAATTGGATTGCCATCAATCACCGACCATGAATGCAGTCCGAAGCACACTACTATTCCACTGCTTCAGTCCGTTTCGATCGACTGCTGCTGCTGCCAATGACATTCCGCATGCAAAATTAAAACGCAATAAGACTGTCGCCGTCGAATCATCGTCCTTGTGTGGGTGGCAGCTGCTGTCCTACCCACTGCAGCACCGCATCTGTTACAGTCATTCACACAATCTATCCATCCACCGATTATATATTATCACGTATATATATATATATTTCGTCAAATTATATCCGTCGTCGCTTTAGTTGTGGACGTAGCTACAGCTGCAATGGGTTCTAAACGAGAAGCGACGGCAGCGCTGCTGTTGCTTCTTATCCTCCTCTCTGCCCGTCGTCGTATAACCCAGTCCTGGCTACCGTGCGCAATTGGATTTTCGCATTAACACTGAACGACGACGCTGGTGGCCAGAGGATACAAGCATCGCCTCCTCAGATCGCCCGTCCTTCTGTCCGTCCGTCCGTCCGTCCGTCCGCCTCTACGTCTTTACCCGTTGCTCTGTTCGTCCCGTCCATCTATGCACTCTGAGCGCCGTAGACATAGAGTCCCATCAAGACAGACCAGAAGAGACGACGCATGCTGCTGGATGCGCTGCACACGGCCGAAGCCGATGTATCAGCTGCAGTAGATGTGGGTCTTCAGGCTTAGGCAAAGAACGGTTCCACTACTACACTATAATTATTAAGGTATACCATTACGTTAATTATATGCATGGCTGACTAAGCTAAATGCAACCTAGCATAGTGAAAAATAATGAGATCTAAATCCACAAGATCTAAATTCAGTCAACTGGTAAATATTTAACAGATAATCAGATTGTCAAATTTCTACGGTTAAATAATTATAGGGACCAGTTGACAATAATTTTCCAATCTCTAATTCTTTAACTACGTGGTTCACATACGAATCTAAGATCTATATTTAATCAAGAACCGACCTATCTTCTAAGCTTTGCAGCTGACAAGCGACAAGGCTATGACTAAGGTTTTAAATGCAATTTATTAAATATAAAGAAATTGTAAAATAGTTTTGTGGTGTCTTATTTTGAGTTCTTTCTAACACCTAAACGAATTACGTTATTACTGCAATAATACATAATTAAGTTCTTATTTCTGTTAAAAGTTTCCTCACCGTCAAAAGTTGTCAGCTCTTAAGAATTCCTAAGGTTCAAGGAGACGTAGCCTACGTATAGGCAGCCGCGTTGGGCATTAGCATAAGCTTAGGGCGCCTTTATAGTAGGTAATTCCACGCCAGCGTAAAGGGTTTCCCGAGTTCGAGAGACCGTGGGAAGAGATGATTCGTACGACGGGAAGTTTGTAGCACGGAAGACATATGACATCGACGAAGCCATCTCATATGGATATAACAGATCAAAAACCGTTGGATAAAGGCTGTTGTCCGATGCGGCGCTTAAACAGTGGCGTAACTAGGACTTTTCGTTTGGGGGCTTTAAGCCTAGAACCCATATGGCGAATGCGGTAGCCCGAGCCTATAGTGAAGCCTGGCGGTTTGATTTATTTGGGGGCTTCAGCTTCGTTTGGGGGCTTAAGCCCCCAAGCCCAACGCTAGTTACGTCCCTGCGCTTAAAATAAGTCGTCTATCTGCCTTTCTATATTTTTCTCTTTCTTTTATCTGGTCACTTAATGGGCGAAATCTCAGTCTTTACCTTGGATCACTGACCTGACCCGTTGTATCTTCCCGCTGGTTTAATACAGACCGTTTCACGACCTCGCACAAGGATGTCCCACAACCTGAACAGTTATTATGGAATATTGACATTTAAGGTTCTCTATTGTCTATACTGTTTGCAAACAGACCTTTGTTCCGACTAAGGCAGCGCGACAGCCTGACCCTTCATCTGAGGTAATTTCTCTAGACTGTGTGTTTTGTGACAAACAAATACGGAGTCGGTATCGACCATGTCGGCTTCTTTGGTATACGGTACATGGAAAACTCGATCAGACTCTTCCCTTTGTCTATCTGTTGTTTAGGATACTTGATCGCATATCACCTTAGCCAAACCTCATTTTTAATTGGACGACCTATAACAGGGTGACTGGTTTTCTACTGGAACATATATATCTACCTGCCAGCTTTGAATGGGACTAAATATAAACACTGGTCTGTTGTTTGTCTCAATCTTCCAAAGAAATACACGCTTCAGCAGAGTACCTTCTTTGCGGGATTCATCCTTTATTTGATCACATTTTGCAAACAACTGAATGCTCATCTGTTCCAACATTCGGCGCTTATGAGGCGAATGTTTTTAAAAAGCATTATTAATGACTGATTAATAATAGTGATTAATAATTTCGTTCCATTCAATATATCGTTCCGTTCAATGTAGCTAGCTAGGTTGATCTATTTGAGTTGCAGGCCATCCTTTGGCAGAGCGTCAGCATTCTCAATTATTCCTATTGGTCTTGCGTGATTCGGGTCTCAGACCACCGTATTATGGTTATTATTTCTCCTCTGTATTCATATGGCCATTTATATAGCGCCTTACAACCTCCTCACGCAGGTTCCTTATTCTGTTCCTGGATTTCAATTTGGAGATTTGACCATGAGCTAGATGATGAGTAGTATTTTATCGATCAGTGCCTCCGAGGCATATCTGCATAGCGTGAAGTTCTCTAGTCTTTCTTCGTAGAAGTTTTACGCATCCATCTCCCGTTAGGCTACATCCTTTAGTTCCACTGCATTTATACGGAATGTGTGATTTCATAAAGTAGGCCCCCTACTCTTGGAACTCTGCTGATCAAAACGTTTGGAACCTTAAAGCAGCACCGAAAATCGGACTATATACATAGTAACTATAGGCTAGTAAAATAATGAGCTTTATACACATGGACCCATTCAAGAATTAAAATATATCTCTGGTACATCTTATGCATAATATGTATGCTTTATACGTTACCTGTTATATTGTTCAAATGGAACTACATTGCCTGTTGTGTAAATACTATTATAATAGTATTTAGTCTATTCGGCCAATTATATACACGAAATAACGCCGAAGTAGTTTCACATAGATGAATTAATATTCTCTTGTACATCTCCATAATTTTTATATTAATATTACTAATTAGGATAATTATGTACCTGTTGTGTGTTTGTGGTGATCTATGGGTATAGTTGCACCTATCACAACAACTAGGCTTATGGGTTCGAAGCCTTGTGTGGGCGATTCAGTCACTAGAAAGTGTCCATTTGTCTTCGGATCTGCCCTGCACTTCAGCTAAATTTGTCTAAATATCGCAGAGCTGCTTCTTGGGTGACCACACTTGATGTGACGTAATCGAGGACTTGTATGGCGCCAGTTGTGCTTCAGGAGAACTCCCAAGGGCGCCTCCAAGTTAATGATAGCGCATAATAATGAGGCCCGTTAAACCTTGGCCACATTACACTGTCTACAGTGCAGTGTGCCTGCAACGAACACTACAGTTGTGGCGGAGACGCACGTACGTGACATTAGAACCTGGCAATTAATAGAACGAAGGCTTCTGTCTACAGCAGTTAGCAGTAGTTTTTAGAACGAAGATTTCTAATCGTTTTATCGCGACCTCTGTAATGACGATTGCACCGAGAACTTCGTTGTCCTTCCACTGGAAAACAAACAGCAGCGCCGCCGCCGCCGCCTTATTCCCATCACTCAGCTGCATGCGGCGGTGGAGCAGGTGCCCCTCAGTAGCCTAATCATTCCTCGCTTATTAATTGGCGCTCGAGACAAGTGCCCGGACGGACGATAATAAATTCGTCGGTCTTCCACAGGCTCGTCGTCGTCGGTAATTTAACCCGGGGACGGGTGAGAGGAACAATGGCCCTAGTAGCACTGGCTTCCCGACTGCAGCTGTAATTAAAGGTTCGGCGCCGCGACGTGCACGCCGACCAATCCACTAGAGGACGCCGATATTATCCAATAACGTATTGCCCACTTCAGAAAGGTCCTTTGAACGGCTGTGGTCATAAAACATTTCCACATACAGCAGCAGGCGACTAGGCTCTGTCACTAAGCCGACATCAGCTACGAGTCCAACACAGGAGCATTTTGCACCGAAAGCAATAAGATAACACGGACGTAGGATGTTGTCACTGCTCCGATGTGGTAGGGAGTTACATGGTTAGGGTTAATTGGATCGGACTAGTTTCATATTTATCAACAGAATCGTCTTATCTGCTTCTCACTGGCGTGAATGAGGACAAAAATCAATCTGAAGCGTGTTTCCTAATCTGTCGCTTGGTTTGGAATGTTTCAAATTTGGTTTTGTAAAGTTTTGGCCCAGGAGTGTCGAAATTTAAAATGGGAGAGTCAGGGTTGCAATGATTAGGCTACTAAGGGGCACATGAGCACCAGCAGTCAACTGTGTGCCAGCTAAACTCTTCTATTAAGAATATGACTTCTAAAGCGAATAGTCTTGCAACTTCAGTTTAAACATTTCGACCAAAGTGGTGAGTTAAACTTTTACCTTCGGCAGAACATTCCAAGGCCCGGGAAATTCAAACCAATCAGCTGTTGTCTGTAAACTGCATAGCGGAAAGTTGCCCAGGTGTGAAGGGGCACCAGGCTGCACATTGAATTCAACATCAATATGTGGGATTTTACAGAGTTCGGTCAAATAAACAAAACCTAAACGACCTCTATGGTACAGTGAATAAGCAATCTGCTTCTGATGCGAGTTCAGTCCAGACATGAATAAAATTAGACAAAATTAGACAAATTGCGGAGAGGCTTAACAGAACCCGAAACCAGTGAGTTACAGTAATCACGTCGACTGACGATAGCGAATAAATCAAGACAGTCATGACATTTTGAGAACTAATTAATGTGTAATATGTTAACAGATTTAAATATGGCCTGAACGTGATCGGAGAAGTAAAATGGTGGAATCACAAATGATATCCGAATGAGTGCTCATCCAGTTTAACTGAAGTAAGTAAATTGAATTTTTTGTCAGCTTTGAGTCTTGCCAGGAAGGAGAAAATTGCTATCCACCCAAAGTTACACGTCACCAGAACATATTTGAATAGTTCGAGGGAGAGAGTAGACGTAGAACTGTAAAAAGTAGAGCAGTCTAACCAACCTCAGAGTTTAGTTAATATACCGATGGTAGCACAGCGAGCAATAAACAAGCAGCGTATCGAATGTCAGATGAACTGGGCGCAACCGGGCAGAGATAGCAATGTGAAACGTGGCAGCCCAATACAGCTAGGGCAATAGCGTTATAGTGAATTGCTTTCAATGAACTGACTAAGAGCAATTCATGTGTCCGGATGTAAACAGGCTGAGACAGGACCTGAACGATCGAACGAGTGTGGAAGGCAATGAAATACGGCGTAGTGAACGACTGTTTCGAATGCGGGTGGAAGGTCAATAATAACGAGTCCGTTGAGTTTTTTAGTCCATGGAACGGAGTGTGTGATTTCGACAGATGCTAGTGCAGCTTCAGCGCAATGGCAGTTACGTTTGGTTGATTGAAGAAAGGAGGAATGAATGGACAGATGAGAGTTGTCAATGACCTGGAGACGAAGTTGAGGCATAGAGATAGGATGGTGGAAATTTGGTGAAAGGAAGGAGCAGCAGAGTTCCATGACAGCCTTCACATTTGAACCTTACTTCTACTCCTGAATTCTACATATAAATCTGAACTTTTCCTGAATTCAAAATATAAATCTGAACTCTTCCAAATGTCTTATTTACGATTTCACCGCATTTTATAGATTTTTCAAATGATCAAGTATCGTATAATCCAAATATTTTGAGCAATCATGACATACACTTTCGACTACAAAAATCGAATAAACCGAATAAATTAAATGAATGACGTATACGCTGTGTTGGAGCGTACAGTGGTGGAAATCCTAAGATAATATAGGTCGGTTGTTGAGTTGCTTTTGTGACTGTAACTGAAAAAACCAAATATTGTATACCGTCTCTTCACGAGCTACAGTTGTAGCTATTTAAGAAGAATAGCTCATCAGATAACCAGAAAATTAACCACTGGCCGGCTTCCACACCCGCTGAGCTCAAGGTGAAGGTTTTGAGATCTTGCGCTTGAGGTGAAAGACATTTTTAAGCCTGTGAACCAAACTTCTGTTATTGAAATGAGGCGTGTATCGACTATTATCCAGCCATACCTTATCTTAAGTTCCATCTCTCGTATTCGCCATCAGCGCAGATCATATCGCTACCGTTTCCGAGGCGTGCACTAGCTCGCATTCTTACTGATAAGAATAACTGCGAATGCGATGAGTTGGTGAACGCGTGGTACGCTTCTCACAGCTCTTCTGAGTATATGTGACGAACGTGTGCTATATCAATCATCTATTTCATCGCATTACGATACATTAACGGAAAAGGTGCGATTGTCTCTGTATCTATCCATATAGGTCTGGACGGTGGTGCTACTCGTCGGCTGCTTTCTCTTGTCAGAGGCTGTTTGCCTTGCGTTCCTGCGGGTGTATTTACACAAACTACGGCAAATTTACAGTTGGACCCAGTATTCAAACACCGTTTCAGCAATTTATGACATTTCAAGCGATGTAGGCATCGTGCGGGAAGCCTGAGAGACGAGGAAAGAGAGAAAGGGCGGTAGGCCACTTGTGGGGTGTGACGGGAGGCGGCCCTCCATCGGTCGCCCGTGGCATTAGGTCTCAAGGGCACTTGTCGAAGGCAAACACGCGAACATTGCACTTGGGCTGCATAAACAGCGTCTACAAGAGCGGGAAATGACGTCATCTGCTGAGTGTTCGGCTCTGTAATTAGATAATGAATATGCATTGATTTCTACTAAAGATACAAGTAGCTGAGTTGCTCGCTAACTACAAGATGGCTGTAATCATAAAGTATTAGTTAGTGAGTTTATTTTGTTGCGTTCATCAATTAACCGAGTACCAACCTCGTTGTTAGCATTTACTAAATGTGTTTGTTCTAGCCCAGTCCCTGAGAGGGTGAAGGGGAGTAATGCTAAGTCCTGGGCTAGACTGGGCGAAGGGGAATAATCTTAGGGAGGGTGACCAGTCACGTTCCTCGCTAGATGGACCCAGTATTGTTGAAGGCAATACAGTTGTTAGTTTCCTTGAACTTGAAATCTTTGACAACTTCAGATATCAAAGTGATTGAATGCTGTAGTTTCGTTATTAAAGTACAATTTAACTTTGAGCTATACCACCGAAGGACGAACAAAATTTTGTCCCTCGAGTACTTTATAAACGGGTCCCAAGAGCAAGCTCCCGACCAAATTTAAGGTCATCAGGCATTTTATCCCACTAGATCGGGCATAGCAGATAATTAGTCTATTAGTCATTAATTTTATTTTTATTTCTATCTCTCTGTACTAAGTTGCGGTTTGTCAACTTAATGTTTCAATAAAGGATATATATATATATATACACTAAAGGACAGAGCCAGACGGTAGTAGGTCCTTTTCATAGACTTTTTGGCAAGCTAATCAGACTTTGTTCGTTGACTCATAAGCGTGTGTTTGAATGCAGGACTGAGCCAAAAGTCCACCCCGGTCAGATTCTATGTACACTTTACATGCGAATGATGCGATCTCTCTATCACGCTTTAGCAGGCAGACCACCAAGACATTTCTGTCCGTCTTTCTCTTGGTCCGACCTTTGTCCCTGTTGCTTCGATTTTCTTTCTATCATTTTCTGTCTCATCCGTTTGTTGCAGATGTTTCTCTGTCGTTTTCTTCCTTTATTGGATCGACCTCCATTCGTTCGTCCATTCTGCTGTTCTGTTTCCGATCTTCACGTGAACCCCATTCCGTTCTCTTTCTTGTCTTCTTCAGTCGATCGCAATCACACGATTCCCGATTCGTCTGTCTTTCAATTTCGTCATCCCGTTCTGTCCCTTTCAATCCCACTGTCTCTTCGTGCTTGTATCTCTCTCTGTCCTTTTCAATCCCACTATCTCTTCGTGCTTGTATCTCTCTGTCCTTTTCAATCCCACTGTCTCTTCGTGCTTGTATCTCTCTCTCCTTTTCAATCCCACTGTCTCTTCGTGTTTGTATCTCTCTCTCCTTTTCAATCCCACTGTCTCTTCGTGCTTGTATCTCTCTGTCCTTTTCAATCCCACTGTCTCTTCGTGCCTGTATCTCTCTCTCCTTTTCAATCCCACTGTCTCTTCGTGCTTGTATCTCTCTGTCCTTTTCAATCCCACTGTCTCTTCGTGCCTGTATCTCTCTCTCTCCTTTTCAATCCCACTGTCTCTTCGTGCTTGTATCTCTCTGTCCTTTTCAATCCCACTGTCTCTTCGTGCTTGTATCTCTCTCTCCTTTTCAATCCCACTGTCTCTTCGTGCTTGTATCTCTCTCTCCTTTTCAATCCCACTGTCTCTTCGTGCCTGTATCTCTCTCTCTCCTTTTCAATCCCACTGTCTCTTCGTGCTTGTATCTCTCTGTCCCTTTCAATCCCACTGTCTCTTCGTTCTTGTATCTCTCTGTCCTTTTCAATCCCACTGTCTCTTAGTGCTTGTATCTCTCTGTCCTTTTCAATCCCACTGTCTCTTAGTGCTTGTATCTCTCTGTCCTTTTCAATCCCACTGTCTCTTAGTGTTTGTATCTCTCTGTACTTTTAAATCCCACTGTCTCTTCGTTCTTGTATCTCTCTGTCCTTTTCAATCCCACTGTCTCTTCGTTCTTGTATCTCTCTGTCCTTTTCAATCCCACTGTCTCTTCGTGCCTGTATCTCTCTCTCTCCTTTTTCAATCCCACTGTCTCTTCGTGCTTGTATCTCTCTGTCCCTTTCAATTCCACTGTCTCTTCGTTCTTGTATCTCTCTGTCCTTTTCAATCCCACTGTCTCTTAGTGCTTGTATCTCTCTGTCCTTTTCAATCCCACTGTCTCTTCGTTCTTGTATCTCTCTGTCCTTTTCAATCCCACTGTCTCTTCGTTCTTGTATCTCTCTGTCCTTTCCAATCCCAATGTCTCTTCGTTCTTGTATCTCTCTGTCCCTTTCAATCTCACTGTCTCTTCGTGCTTGTATCTCTCTGTCCTTTTCAATCCCACTGTCTCTTTGTGCTTGTATCTCTCTGTCC
Source organism: Aporrectodea caliginosa (assembly GCA_020284085.1). Taxonomy (NCBI): domain Eukaryota; kingdom Metazoa; phylum Annelida; class Clitellata; order Crassiclitellata; family Lumbricidae; genus Aporrectodea; species Aporrectodea caliginosa. The sequence continues at coordinate 2,533,751 of JACEVL010000163.1, forward strand.
TTTTCAATCCCACTGTCTCTTCGTGCTTGTATCTCTCTCTCTCCTTTTCAATCCCACTGTCTCTTAGTGCTTGTATCTCTCTGTCCTTTTCAATCCCACTGTCTCTTCGTGCTTGTATCTCTCTGTCCTTTTCAATCCCACTGTCTCTTCGTGCTTGTATCTCTCTGTCCTTTTCAATCCCACTGTCTCTTCGTGCTTGTATCTCTCTGTCCTTTTCAATCCCACTGTCTCTTCGTGCTTGTATCTCTCTGTCCTTTTCAATCCCACTGTCTCTTCGTGCTTGTATCTCTCTGTCCTTTTCAATCCCACTGTCTCTTCGTGCTTGTATCTCTCTGTCCTTTTCAATCCCACTGTCTCTTAGTGCTTGTATCTCTCTGTCCTTTTCAATCCCACTGTCTCTTCGTGCTTGTATCTCTCTCTCCTTTTCAATCCCACTGTCTCTTCGTGCTTGTATCTCTCTCTCTCCTTTTCAATCCCACTGTCTCTTCGTGCTTGTATCTCTCTCTCTCCTTTTCAATCCCACTGTCTCTTAGTGCTTGTATCTCTCTGTCCTTTTCAATCCCACTGTCTCTTCGTGCTTGTATCTCTCTGTCCTTTTCAATCCCACTGTCTCTTCGTGTTTGTATCTCTCTGTCCTTTTCAATCCCACTGTCTCTTCGTGTTTGTATCTCTCTGTCCTTTTCAATCCCACTGTCTCTTCGTGTTTGTATCTCTCTGTCCTTTTCAATCCCACTGTGTCTTCGTGCTTGTATCTCTCTGTCCTTTTCAATCCCACTGTCTCTTCGTGTTTGTATCTCTCTGTCCTTTTCAATACCACTGTCTCTTCGTGTTTGTATCTCTCTGTCCTTTTCAATCCCACTGTCTCTTCGTGTTTGTATCTCTCTGTCCTTTTCAATCCCACTGTCTCTTCGTGTTTGTATCTCTCTCTCTTTTTCAATCCCACTGTCTCTTCGTGTTTGTATCTCTCTGTCCTTTTCAATCCCACTGTCTCTTCGTGTTTGTATCTCTCTGTCCTTTTCAATCCCACTGTCTCTTCGTGTTTGTATCTCTCTGTCCTTTTCAATCCCACTGTCTCTTCGTGCTTGTATCTCTCTGTCCTTTTCAATCCCACTGTCTCTTCGTGTTTGTATCTCTCTGTCCTTTTCAATCCCACTGTCTCTTCGTGCTTGTATCTCTCTGTCCTTTTCAATCCCACTGTCTCTTCGTGCTTGTATCTCTCTCTCCTTTTCAATCCCACTGTCTCTTCGTGCTTGTATCTCTCTGTCCTTTTCAATCCCACTGTCTCTTCGTGCTTGTATCTCTCTGTCCTTTTCAATCCCACTGTCTCTTCGTGTTTGTATCTCTCTGTCCTTTTCAATCCCACTGTCTCTTCGTGTTTGTATCTCTCTGTCCTTTTCAATCCCACTGTCTCTTCGTGCTTGTATCTCTCTGTCCTTTTCAATCCCACTGTCTCTTCGTGCTTGTATCTCTCTGTCCTTTTCAATCCCACTGTCTCTTCGTGCTTGTATCTCTCTGTCCTTTTCAATCCCACTGTCTCTTCGTGCTTGTATCTCTCTGTCCTTTTCAATCCCACTGTCTCTTCGTGTTTGTATCTCTCTGTCCTTTTCAATCCCACTGTCTCTTCGTGCTTGTATCTCTCTGTCCTTTTCAATCCCACTGTCTCTTCGTGCTTGTATCTCTCTGTCCTTTTCAATCCCACTGTCTCTTTGTGCTTGTATCTCTCTGTCCTTTTCAATCCCACTGTCTCTTCGTGCTTGTATCTCTCTGTCCTTTTCAATCCCACTGTCTCTTCGTGTTTGTATCTCTCTGTCCTTTTCAATCCCACTGTCTCTTCGTGTTTGTATCTCTCTGTCCTTTTCAATCCCACTGTCTCTTCGTGTTTGTATCTCTCTGTCCTTTTCAATCCCACTGTCTCTTCGTGTTTGTATCTCTCTGTCCTTTTCAATCCCACTGTCTCTTCGTGTTTGTATCTCTCTGTCCTTTTCAATCCCACTGTCTCTTCGTGCTTGTATCTCTCTGTCCTTTTCAATCCCACTGTCTCTTCGTGCTTGTATCTCTCTGTCCTTTTCAATCCCACTGTCTCTTCGTGCTTGTATCTCTCTGTCCTTTTCAATCCCACTGTCTCTTCGTGCTTGTCAATCCCACTGTCTCTTGTGCTTGTATCTCTCTGTCCTTTTCAATCCCACTGTCTCTTCGTGCTTGTATCTCTCTGTCCTTTTCAATCCCACTGTCTCTTCGTGTTTGTATCTCTCTGTCCTTTTCAATCCCACTGTCTCTTCGTGTTTGTATCTCTCTGTCCTTTTCAATCCCACTGTCTCTTCGTGTTTGTATCTCTCTGTCCTTTTCAATCCCACTGTCTCTTCGTGTTTGTATCTCTCTGTCCTTTTCAATCCCACTGTCTCTTCTGTGTTTGTATCTCTCTGTCCTTTTCAATCCCACTGTCTCTTCGTGTTTGTATCTCTCTGTCTTTTTCAATCCCACTGTCTCTTCGTGCTTGTATCTCTCTGTCCTTTTCAATCCCACTGTCTCTTCGTGTTTGTATCTCTCTGTCCTTTTCAATCCCACTGTCTCTTCGTGCTTGTATCTCTCTGTCCTTTTCAATCCCACTGTCTCTTCGTGCTTGTATCTCTCTGTCCTTTTCAATCCCACTGTCTCTTCGTGCTTGTATCTCTCTGTCCTTTTCAATCCCACTGTCTCTTCGTGCTTGTATCTCTCTGTCCTTTTCAATCCCACTGTCTCTTCGTGCTTGTATCTCTCTGTCCTTTTCAATCCCACTGTCTCTTCGTGCTTGTATCTCTCTGTCCTTTTCAATCCCACTGTCTCTTCGTGCTTGTATCTCTCTGTCCTTTTCAATCCCACTGTCTCTTCGTGCTTGTATCTCTCTGTCCTTTTCAATCCCACTGTCTCTTCGTGCTTGTATCTCTCTGTCCTTTTCAATCCCACTGTCTCTTCGTGCTTGTATCTCTCTGTCCTTTTCAATCCCACTGTCTCTTCGTGCTTGTATCTCTCTGTCCTTTTCAATCCCACTGTCTCTTCGTGCTTGTATCTCTCTGTCCTTTTCAATCCCACTGTCTCTTCGTGCTTGTATCTCTCTGTCCTTTTCAATCCCACTGTCTCTTCGTGTTTGTATCTCTCTGTCCTTTTCAATCCCACTGTCTCTTCGTGTTTGTATCTCTCTGTCCTTTTCAATCCCACTGTCTCTTCGTGTTTGTATCTCTCTGTCCTTTTCAATCCCACTGTCTCTTCGTGTTTGTATCTCTCTGTCCTTTTCAATCCCACTGTCTCTTCGTGTTTGTATCTCTCTGTCCTTTTCAATCCCACTGTCTCTTCGTGTTTGTATCTCTCTGTCCTTTTCAATCCCACTGTCTCTTCGTGTTTGTATCTCTCTCTCCTTTTCAATCCCACTGTCTCTTCGTGTTTGTATCTCTCTGTCCTTTTCAATCCCACTGTCTCTTCGTGTTTGTATCTCTCTGTCCTTTTCAATCCCACTGTCTCTTCGTGCTTGTATCTCTCTGTCCTTTTCAATCCCATGGACTGTCTCTTCGTGTTTGTATCTCTCTGTCCTTTTCAATCCCACTGTCTCTTCGTGTTTGTATCTCTCTGTCCTTTTCAATCCCACTGTCTCTTCGTGTGCTTGTATCTCTCTCTCCTTTTCAATCCCACTGTCTCTTCGTGTTTGTATCTCTCTGTCCTTTTCAATCCCACTGTCTCTTCGTGCTTGTATCTCTCTCTCCTTTTCAATCCCACTGTCTCTTCGTGCTTGTATCTCTCTGTCCTTTTCAATCCCACTGTCTCTTCGTGTTTGTATCTCTCTGTCCTTTTCAATCCCACTGTCTCTTCGTGTTTGTATCTCTCTGTCCTTTTCAATCCCACTGTCTCTTCGTGCTTGTATCTCTCTGTCCTTTTCAATCCCACTGTCTCTTCGTGCTTGTATCTCTCTGTCCTTTTCAATCCCACTGTCTCTTCGTGCTTGTATCTCTCTGTCCTTTTAAATCCCACTGTCTCTTCGTGTTTGTATCTCTCTGTCCTTTTCAATCCCACTGTCTCTTCGTGCTTGTATCTCTCTGTCCTTTTCAATCCCACTGTCTCTTCGTGCTTGTATCTCTCTGTCCTTTTCAATCCCACTGTCTCTTCGTGCTTGTATCTCTCTGTCCTTTTCAATCCCACTGTCTCTTCGTGCTTGTATCTCTCTGTCCTTTTCAATCCCACTGTCTCTTCGTGCTTGTATCTCTCTGTACTTTTAAATCCCACTGTCTCTTCGTGCTTGTATCTCTCTGTACTTTTAAATCCCACTGTCTCTTCGTGCTTGTATCTCTCTGTACTTTTAAATCCCACTGTCTCTTCGTGCTTGTATCTCTCTGTCCTTTTCAATCCCACTGTCTCTTCGTGCTTGTATCTCTCTGTCCTTTTCAATCCCACTGTCTCTTTGTGCTTGTATCTCTCTGTCCTTTTCAATCCCACTGTCTCTTCGTGCTTGTATCTCTCTGTCCTTTTCAATCCCACTGTCTCTTCGTGTTTGTATCTCTCTGTCCTTTTCAATCCCACTGTCTCTTCGTGCTTGTATCTCTCTGTCCTTTTCAATCCCACTGTCTCTTCGTGCTTGTATCTCTCTGTCCTTTTCAATCCCACTGTCTCTTCGTGCTTGTATCTCTCTGTCCTTTTCAATCCCACTGTCTCTTCGTGTTTGTATCTCTCTGTCCTTTTCAATCCCACTGTCTCTTCGTGCTTGTATCTCTCTGTTCTTTTCAATCCCACTGTCTCTTCGTGCTTGTATCTCTCTGTCCTTTTCAATCCCACTGTCTCTTCGTGTTTGTATCTCTCTGTACTTTTCAATCCCACTGTCTCTTCGTGTTTGTATCTCTCTGTCCTTTTCAATCCCACTGTCTCTTCGTGTTTGTATCTCTCTGTCCTTTTCAATCCCACTATCTCTTCGTGCTTGTATCTCTCTGTCCTTTTCAATCCCACTATCTCTTCGTGCTTGTATCTCTCTGTACTTTTCAATCCCACTGTCTCTTCGTGCTTGTATCTCTCTGTACTTTTAAATCCCACTGTCTCTTCGTGCTTGTATCTCTCTGTCCTTTTCAATCCCACTGTCTCTTCGTGCTTGTATCTCTCTGTCCTTTTCAATCCCACTGTCTCTTCGTGCTTGTATCTCTCTGTACTTTTAAATCCCACTGTCTCTTCGTGCTTGTATCTCTCTGTCCTTTTCAATCCCACTGTCTCTTCGTGCTTGTATCTCTCTGTCCTTTTCAATCCCACTGTCTCTTCGTGCTTGTATCTCTCTGTACTTTTCAATCCCACTGTCTCTTCGTGCTTGTATCTCTCTGTCCTTTTCAATCCCACTGTCTCTTCGTGCTTGTATCTCTCTGTCCTTTTCAATCCCACTGTCTCTTCGTGCTTGTATCTCTCTGTACTTTTAAATCCCACTGTCTCTTCGTGCTTGTATCTCTCTGTACTTTTAAATCCCACTGTCTCTTCGTGCTTGTATCTCTCTGTACTTTTAAATCCCACTGTCTCTTCGTGCTTGTATCTCTCTGTCCTTTTCAATCCCACTGTCTCTTCGTGCTTGTATCTCTCTGTCTTTTTCAATCCCACTGTCTCTTTGTGCTTGTATCTCTCTGTCCTTTTCAATCCCACTGTCTCTTCGTGCTTGTATCTCTCTGTCCTTTTCAATCCCACTGTCTCTTTGTGCTTGTATCTCTCTGTCCTTTTCAATCCCACTGTCTCTTCGTGTTTGTATCTCTCTGTCCTTTTCAATCCCACTGTCTCTTCGTGCTTGTATCTCTCTGTCTTTTTCAATCCCACTATCTCTTCGTGTTTGTATTTCTCTGTACTTTTCAATCCCACTGTCTCTTCGTGCTTGTATCTCTCTGTCCTTTTAAATCCCACTGTCTCTTCGTGTTTGTATCTCTCTGTCCTTTTCAATCTCACTGTCTCTTCGTGTTTGTATCTCTCTGTCCTTTTCAATCTCACTGTCTCTTCGTGTTTGTATCTCTCTGTCCTTTCCAATCCCACTGTCTCTTCGTGTTTGTATCTCTCTGTCCTTTTCAATCTCACTGTCTCTTCGTGTTTGTATCTCTCTGTCCTTTCCAATCCCACTGTCTCTTCGTGTTTGTATCTCTCTGTCCTTTTCAATCCCACTGTCTCTTCGTGCTTGTATCTCTCTGTCTTTTTCAATCCCACTGTCTCTTCGTGCTTGTATCTCTCTGTCCTTTTCAATCCCACTGTCTCTTCGTGCTTGTATCTCTGTGTCCTTCTTAATCCCACTGTCTCTTCGTGCTTGTATCTCTCTGTACTTTTAAATCCCACTGTCTCTTCGTGCTTGTATCTCTCTGTACTTTTAAATCCCACTTTCTCTTCGTGCTTGTATCTCTCTGTCCTTCTTAATCCCACTGTCTCTTCGTGTTTGTATCTCTCTGTCCTTTTCAATCCCACTGTCTCTTCGTGCTTGTATCTCTCTGTCCTTTTCAATCCCACTGTCTCTTCGTGTTTGTATCTCTCTGTACTTTTCAATCCCACTGTCTCTTCGTGTTTGTATCTCTCTGTACTTTTCAATCCCACTATCTCTTCGTGCTTGTATCTCTCTGTCCTTTTCAATCCCACTATCTCTTCGTGCTTGTATCTCTCTGTACTTTTCAATCCCACTGTCTCTTCGTGTTTGTATCTCTCTGTACTTTTCAATCCCACTATCTCTTCGTGTTTGTATCTCTCTGTCCTTTTAAATCCCACTATCTCTTCGTGTTTGTATCTCTCTGTCCTTTTCAATCTCACTGTCTCTTCGTGTTTGTATCTCTCTGTTTTTTTCAATCCCACTGTCTCTTCGTGCTTGTATCTCTCTGTCCTTTTCAATCCCACTGTCTCTTCGTTCTTGTATCTCTCTGTCCTTTTCAATCCCACTGTCTCTTCGTGTTTGTATCTCTCTGTCCTTTTCAATCCCACTGTCTCTTCGTGCCTGTATCTCTCTCTCCTTTTCAATCCCACTGTCTCTTCGTGCTTGTATCTCTCTGTCCTTTTCAATCCCACTGTCTCTTCGTGCTTGTATCTCTCTGTCCTTATCAATCCCACTGTCTCTTCGTGCTTGTATCTCTCTGTCCTTTTCAATCCCACTGTCTCTTCGTGTTTGTATCTCTCTGTCCTTTTCAATCCCACTGTCTCTTCGTGCTTGTATCTCTCTGTCTTTTTCAATCCCACTGTCTCTTCGTGCTTGTATCTCTCTGTCCCTTTCAATCCCATGGACTGTCTCTTCGTGCTTGTATCTCTCTGTCCTTTTCAATCCCACTGTCTCTTCGTGCCTGTATCTCTCTGTCAAGGCTTCAGGAGACAGCTTGAAGCTTCGGTTCATCTCTGTTCAGTTCGTCCATTCTTCTGTCCTTGCATTCGTCCGTCCAACACTTTGTTTTTGGTTCTCACTTCGGTTCTTCTACTGTTGCGGTTAGACTATCCTACTCGTGTTGTCTTTCTATCCGTCTGTCGATCAATACCTTCATTATTTTATCCGTTCTCGTGTTCTTGTCCGTCTGTTCTTCTGTCTCTTTCATTGGTCCTTCTCTTCCTCCCGTCCATCAGCCTTTGATTTTCCTTTGACGGCTTCTATCGGGTCATGAGCGCCTATACGATGATCGCAATCGCACGATTCCCGAATCCCCGATAAACTCGCCTCCCAATAATCTCTCTTAAACACCAGACACCAATGAAGTTTTAGTACCTCCACGAATCCGCTTATTATGCATGATGCCAAGTCTCAAGATTGCACTGTAGGAAATTGCTAACGGCTTCTAAAGACAGAAACCCAATCTAATGTAATCTAAGTGCTTATATAGCGCCGTTGTATATTGACGCACAAATTAAGGCATCAATTGATGGTCATTTCAAATTGAACCGTAATTCTAAACCGCTGGAGAAGCAACAAAATGCAAGGTTATAGCAGCCATTTATGCTTGGTTGGAGGCCATTGCAAATGCAGTGTCCACTATTAGACTATTAGATAGTGGCTGGCAGTTCAAGACACCTGGTCACATTCTTGCAGAGAACGATCGGCGATCGCACAGCACCCAGACACTTCCTGATGAAAACACAACCTGCCGACTGTACTTTCCTTTTAACTCGAGGACCAAACCGGAAGTGGATCGAGTCACGTGGACCGAGTCACGTGGGGACATAATTTATGCCATCATCGTCTGCAGAGGGAGCCTCTGAAACTGGACGAAGACGAAAAATAAACATCTAGACGATGTCACTGAAACAACCACTCGCTCGAACAAATCGATAAATAAAACAGACATTGCAAATTTTTTACGTAATATACACACAAACGTCACAATATTGTACTTATTCACATTATTTGTATATATTGTTCAGGATTACCTAAATCTATAATTGGGCTCAATAGTACTAAAAATCAGTCACGCAAGTAAAAGTCTATATACAGAAAAGTAGACAGACTGAGAAACAGACAACAGACAGGCTGAGACAGACAGGCTGAGACAGATAGACAGAGAAGCACACAGAGAGAGAGAGAGAGACAGACAGACAGACAGACAGACAGACAGACAGATAGACAGTGAGAAGAGGTATTCGAAAGTTTATGGCTTGACGATTGAACAAAATCAAAGATAACTCATATTGGTATAGGTTACAATTATATACAGGCGTTCATTCATCAAATCAGTCATTTATTCATTGTTTATTCCTCCAAATACTAAGCAGCTATTTATTGTTTTCACTGGAGTTCAAACATGACAACTCCATCTGTACCCGTTATAATAGTTTTGCAACTAGCAAGTGCGTCTTGTTTAGGAAATTCTAGATCAATCAAAATATTAAGAGAAACTAATAAGAATTTAGTAACTGTAGTAACGGTCCAATGGCAAACCAGACCTTCTCAGCTCCTTCATAACCGTCGAATTCTCTATACATGTACATACCATGAATTTTCTTTTACATAGGCTATATTGGCAATACTCTGTATACAGATGTACGCGTCAATATCAATTTAAAAACCTCTGCAAATAGCCCAGCTGCTTGGGCGTATTTAGGATTTAGGGGTGATTTACGGGTTCAAACCCCCAAATAAGTTTCGAAAAAAATTATAGGCTTTTATATTTCGAAATACAAAAAGCTTAACTTTTGCGACCATGTTCAATGGAAACCCGCGAAATTGTTTCCTGGCTACGCTGCGGCCCATGTGAAACATGGCCTTTCTCACCCGAGAATCCGCCACCATTCTTGATTAACCTAGTTATTATTTTCAATCATTTGAATGTGCCTCAGTGAATCTCAAACATCCTAACACGACGCTAATTATCTATGTGTGTCTACCGCCTTCCTTCCACCTCTTCAGGTTCAAGTCATCCTCATGTTTCTTGAAAGAATTCACTACCCTCTTCTCCACTGCCGCCACTACACATCAAGAATCCTCTGTACATGTGCTTTTAAAATGCACGTAGATAATCTCTCTGATAAATTTGCTTCAGACCTTTTACTCTAGTCTCGTCAAATAACTTGATCCAACATGAGAACTTCTCCACCCACATTAACAATCGCACATTGAATCCCCCTTTCACATCATTGCTGTCTAGGTTGCCATCTGATATCTCTCTCCCTTTGATAAATCATCTGCCACAAGTAATGCCATCACCTTATAGCTTCTGCAAAGAAGATATTGTACTTCTTACTGGTCTCTTTCCTTCTGAACTTTTATAACGGGTGACTTCAATATGCACATTGACACTATGAGCAATGCTTCACAAACGTTTTTGGATCTCCTATCTGCCTTTCATCTTGTTCACCCCATCTCCTTTCCAATCCATGATTTGGGTCAAACACTTGAAAAAATCCGGTCCAACTCATTTTGCTGTAAAAACTTATCAGCCTCTGAGTCGTATTTATCTTATATATATATATCATGCTGCAATTAGGCCTTCTGTTGAGGTTTCCTTCTGTCACAAACGGCCTTCCACAAACTTTTCAGTAATTAAGACTTTCTTAGAAATGTTTTAATGTTTTTGCCTTTAAAGCCGGCATTCTTATCTATCCATTAGTGTCATGCCCAGCAATAACAACTTTATATAAAATCTTGGGAGGCACATTCCAACTACATGTAAGTACAAGAGGGTTGCAGCTTCTCCTGATGCAATTTAGATATTGCTGCTGACATAGAGAAGTATTGTGACGCTTCCATTTGCTTTCTCATCTCCTCAGCTTTAGACGCCAGTGTCGTACTGTTCGTAGGCTTATCTCGTCCGCCAAATCCATGAACTTGTCTCGTATCGTCTCTAAAAGCTCTTCTTCTCCTCAGTTGATACGACTGCAGCAGTAAACATGATCCCTCAGCGCGACAGATGCCAGACGCTGCTGTGCTCTTCAGCACAATCTTTCATTGCTGATAGGTTCTTTGACGAGATCTCGGATCTCTTCCTCCAGATTAAAAAATATATTGCACATGGCTCACTTTAAAGCTGATCTGAAACATTATCTATTGAACACGTAAAATAATAAGACTTGATTGATTACTTTAAGATTGCTTTTGTTACAACTGTGGATGCTATAATTTGTTTTTCTTATTTTCTATTGCAATGTTTTGTGGTTGCTTCAATTGTTTAGCTATGGTATAGTCCTAGCAATGTTAATTAGGTTTATAAACAACTATGATCATATTATCATAATAATTATTGGTCATAACAAAAATCGTTTAGCCATCTGTAACTGCAATAATGGAAAAGAGACAGCCCTGCACTAGCAGCTTATCCTTAATCATGGTTGTCCTGTTGACGACATCAACAGATTAACTTTTAAATTTCTTTATCATTACTGAGTTTGATTCCTTCCTATAAGGTTTCTGTTGATGTTGAGTCAATAAACGACTGATTGATTGATTGATTGATATCAGACTTGAGTTTCCTAATACTACTTCCTCTCATGGCTTATCACACCATAGGTTCCCTCCTAACTCTCATGGCTTGTCACACCATAGGTTCCCTCCACCAACTCCTAGCCTACACCAACTAACAACTCTGGCAAAGGAGTAAGTAATTAAGTAAGTAGGCCTATATTATTTATTGCACCAGCTGCATATCCGCACTTCGGTGTACATACATTTATACAGAGTATAATTTTTAAATAAATATTCTATATTATTCTTTAGGCCTATCTCTTACTGTTCTTGGATTGCGGAGAAGCAGAACCAGAAAAGGATAGCTTGAAAAGTTCGGTTTTCAGTCTTGAGTGGAAAGCTACAGGAGAGAGGCGACAAGTGCTGAAAGAGAGGAAGGTGAGCGAACTGACGCAGATCTCACGGAAGTTCGTTCATAGGGGGACGTTCGCTCCACCGTTTTGATTAGAAGGGAACCGGTCACAGATTCTGACAGGTGAGGAGACAGAGGACGAGATGAAAAAGATATGATGAAGAACGATTAGATCTGGGTGGTTGAATAGTGGATACCTGGCGAGTGCAAGAGGGTTTTTAAGTTTTAAGGGCGTTTTGGGTGAAATATACAATTTTGCAGTGGATGAGCTGAGGGGACTACACGCCATTGAGACGATTTGAAAACTAGGATTACGAGGTAGTGCTTGAGAGTTTTAGTGACTGCGCGGGCAAGAGCATTCTGGATTGTTTGTAGCCATTACATTTCATATGAGTCGATATTGTAGAAAAGGGAGATACTAAAGTCGAGTTTGGAATGATAGCATTTACGTAATCCATCTGTACAATATAATGCATGTGCTCAGATTTCAATTAAATTTTACAGACTTTTGAAAACTTAAATATCGTGCGTGTCAAATAATAAAGCAGTACTGACACAAGACTTGGAGGAAACGAATCCCAAAATTTGGAGATGAGGGGATTCGTCGGCCCATACAATACACAAAGGTCAGTTCTTTCAAAAGGTCGTGGAACATTAGCCAACTAACTTGTCTTTTATTCGAAGAACGTTGCTCTTGAGAAGAATAGCCTATCATGATCGATGTTCTTCGCTGAGTTGGTTCGATGGTACTTGCACGGGTGGCTGCTTGAGCATAGAAAATACAATTTTTATTATTATTATATCAGGTTTACTGCACAATAATGGCCTTCCAATTTATTCTAAATACAAACTGCGCAGAATGCTATTAATATTTTTATGTTAATTTGGTCGGAATATGCTCGTCAACCGCCAAAATCAGTTTATCAAAGTTGCTCGGAATTGTGATAGGATTCATCAAAATCGCTGGCAAGATTCTCTAATGGCAACCCCGAATTCTCCCTCTTCCGTGTCCAAGAACCATTGAATTGATATAGCGCATGTATTCTCTCATTTCCTATGGCATGCTTTGTTAGTTTGTAATTCTGTGATATTTAACAGTTTAGCGGTGTTTTAAGGACCCACTATTTAAAATTAAGATGAAACACAGACATTATAAGTCAAACAGGTATAGAACTTGTGTGAACACTTGAAAAGAACTATGCCTAAACGTTAGGCTGCCTTACTGTTACCTATTATGTCACGCAGAGGAAGGATTGGAGAGACGTCTATTGGACACAGATGATTGTGTCTATGGAGTGAGTGCGAAAGGCTAAAGAACCTATGTGTGCTAAGATCTCAAGATGTAGTTGTTTCACAAATCTCATCACCCTGTAGGCTGTCTGTATTTCTTCTTATAGACTGACCTCTTTTTGGTGTTAAAATGTAATTGGCCTGATGGATTTGAGTTTTATTTGCGTTTATGCAACTAACTTACATTGAAAGCTAATGTAAAGCAAGGCAATGATTGGGCGCAACTTACCGAAAACCGATTGGTGAGAACGTGGAATACTATGGAGCCATTAGATCCGTTGATCGATTGAAGATGTTATAGAGTCATCATGCTGTTAAACTAGACAAAAAGTCGGATAAGGTGCAAAGAAATATGATGTGAATTTGATGGGATGAACAATGGACATTTTGCGAACCACTGCTCTCATTCTCCCTACTACTACCAATAGCCTACTACACCCTTTCTTAGTGTAACCAATTATCTCTCCCACAAGTAGGGCCTACTGCTCCTGCTACAATGCCTAGGTGTTAATGTAGTTGAATAGGTGACCTGCCTACGCGTAGATTGTTTAGCTCGAGGCAAGCTTATAGCTTTCGTATAATATTCTTGAAGAGGGGAATCTGAGATTCAAAGAGAGACTAGCGAGTGACTTTATTCCCTAGAGAGCGTCAGTGTGGAATGCACGATAAAACACGCATAACGTCTGACCAAAATCTCAAATCCGAAATCATATCTATAGACTTCCATATCACCGCTAGGCTATGATAATACATCAAGTATCGCTCGATGGTAACTTCTAGCGAAATTGTATTAAAATCACAATCCTTTAAAGAAGCCAGGTCGAAATCCGATGTTAGAGAATCCAGAAACCAAGCTACGGTGGGTGAGCAAGGTAAAAGTGTAGTTCTGAATGACACAGTAGAGCTGAAGAACGCTCAAAACTGAGCAATGAATAAATTACAAAGTTTCTGACTGCAGTCAGTCAAGTCAAGCACTGCTTTTATTGTGTGGCATAACAGGAGTCAGAGTATTCGTTGATCAAGTGCAATCTTTGAGCGGATTTAGGCTGATCTGGATGAACTATAAAGCATAAATTAATCGGGTTTCTTTGGTTGATGTGCAGTCATCGTAATGATTCAACACTGGTATACGCATACTTAGGGGTTTGTCATGCCTGAGAATTTAAATAGTTTGTAGTTTGTACAAACCTCTTTCAACAATACCAGTGAGAAGTGCCTTGCAGTATCAAGAAGAAATGAAACTAGAGCAGTTGTGAATGAGATTAAGATAGTTTGAAGCATGTGAGAATCTCACTCTACGAATATCTCGAATGTGAAAGGGAACTGATTTGCATATGATTTTAACACGATCAGACATGGTGCAGTCGAAAGTTACGCTCAAGCTGCATGTAGCCTACTTTCGGAACGATCAACAATCAATCTACATAACTAAGACGTCAGCAATGAAAATTGCTAAGTCATTGACTTCTGCCTAAGCGGAGGAATTCAGAATAGTATTCAAAAGAAGCTTGTTATTGGTTCAAGACTTAACATCACCAAAACACAGAAGCGAGTAATTTGATAACTGAATTAGACGAGAAGCTATCAAATTAAAAAAGGCTGGATATGGTCGGCATGCAAATACCAAAACAAGTAACCGAAGACTGGTAAATCAAATAAGATATTTTGAATTTGATACAAGTTTCTAAAAATTCATAGTGTAGATGATAAATGAGCATTTCGTAGTTCTTTTGATGTGTGCATTGCAGTATAATTAAAGGCTTCGGAATTTCTGAAAGGAAAACTGAGCCAAGCACACGAGTGTAGGCCTACTACGTCTAAGGCTAAATTTTTCAGAGTAGGCCCTAATAGATCTAAAGTAGGCCTTAAACAAAAAGTCATGGTGCGCGATAATCTAGTTGTAAGAGTGCTGGACTGTCAACTGAGAGATCGAGGGTTCAAACCTCTGCCAGTGCCGAAATTTGTTGCGAGATTTCGGTTCCCTTACGTCTCCTAGCCAACTCAGCTATAATGATCACACTGACCGAACACTGTCGGTGGGAAGATGAGACGGCAAGGGAAAATGACCTGCCACCCGCCCTCAGATGCCAAGGCTAAAAAAAATGAAGTCGCTAACACCTCATACCCTTGGCAACCTCAGGAACTCAGTTTCTAATCAAGGAACTGTTCCTCCTCTTCAAAATCTGGTCGTTTCGATCATTTAAAATTCAGCGATTTTGTTTGGCTTGCATTTTAACCGATAGTCTTTAGCCCAAACACACGCACGTGAGGCTCCAAAATATGTGATTAATCTACCTTGATTGCTGATGTGAAGCAAGACATGATTGCGAGTAACCTACTGAGTGATGAGAGCTTGGAATAATGTATACATTTATCCATTACCTTACCTACCTTGAAAGTTATAACGAGAAATAAATATACGACTGTTGTAATCTGAAATATGACGTATAACATTCACAGTTCCGCAATAAGAAACTCGTAAAATAGTGTTAGACAGAAACAGACCTACTGTATATATAACAGTTATGAAAATATAACATTAACAGCAGAAATACTGGTAACAGTCTTAAACAACGGAAAAATTACAACAGAAACAACAGTCTTCTTAACGACAATAAACGATTTACATAAAAAAAATAACAAAATAAACAACACTAATTAAAATACGTGATATAATTCGTTAATATGTAAGTAAAAAAAACAAATTAAATGCCGATTGGTGCATTCAAGTGCTGTAAAATAAAGGTGTTTCAATGTGAAGTAAAGGTGTCATAAGTGTGAGTTTGCATCAATAAACTAAATACTATGCCAAAAGACGCTGCACACACACTACAAAGAACTGCCATGACAGCAATCAATAAATCAAAACGTGCACGTTGTCAACTCTTGTCCAATTCGTATCGACCACCAATCATTCACTTGTCTAGCTGTCTCAAAATCAGCAGCAAAAACATCAGTGGCTTAATTGGCATGAAAGCGAACCCACCGTCCAGAAATTACCTGCAACATGATATAACTATGCAACGTGCAACACAAATTTAACTAAAAAGACAATATTGTTAATCAGTAGAATAATGCAATACAATTGCATTTAAGATTGTCTTCCTACCAACGTTCATCAGTGCACACACGACCAAACGACAAACGAAAACAATATGTGCATTTGTTCTATTATTCAAGTTAATTGAATAAGTATGAGTCGACGCTAAATGTCAGTCTAAGCAAGTCACAAGAGAAGCTTATCGCAATGATCACTTTGAATGCCCTCTAAGTCGAATGCCGCTTGCCAGCGTACAGTAACTGAGTTAGGCTACATTTAAAGTTGGCTGCCACTTACAATATCGACTGCGTTTCATATAGGATAAACTTGTAATGTATACTGTTCACGTAATTTAAATTACATTTTCAGCTGATTGGTGATGGACAGTCTGAGATACATTTAAAATTACTGGACTAACCGGAAAGCTGAGTGTCACTGGCGAGCACAAAAATGGCGCAACTGAGAAACTTAGAGCCAGTTCATGTCACGTGACTAAAATTAAATCAGTCATTGTTGAAGCCTCCTCCAGGCCACCAACAGAGCTAATTCAGTCAGATTCAAATGTTCGACTGCCCTAAGCGAGTCTCAGTCAGTCGCATCTGTAGTCGAATGTTTAATTACTTTTAATCAACATGCCCCTTTTCGAGGTGCAATAAAGCCGTCGTAACTAATAAAACTGTGGTTGCCATTCCAGTAAAATGCGTACTCTGGACATACCCATGTGGAGCTGGTGGCTCATTGAAGACAACGAATTAAGCGGTCTTTCCTGCACTCTGACTTCAGCAGCCTTGCGAGATTGGGGTCGATGGAGATCGATAGGCCTATATCAAATTGACATTGAAATCGTGTTGACCTTTTACCAATGCGCCCGGGATTCGAATCCTAATAAGACGTTTGGAAATATTCAAACCGGAAGATCTATAATGTCGTCATTTCGGTGTGACCAACTCTTCTTAAACATTCATACAACAAATAATTTACTCAGCTGCAACATTTTTACACGAAAACTTGAAAGTTTCCATTACATTTACAATACAACAAAAGTGCGTTATATTTACAACTTTTACTGAATAATTGGTCGACCTTAGAAAGTGACCAACGCTAGACCGGTGAATTTCGCTGACGAGGCTCTCTCATTAGTTTGTCCTAAGCGCTCAGAGTTATAAATTCTCTGGATTTAGCATAGTTATTTCAATACATGTATGTATTTATGTATGCACGTATGTAAGCATGTATTGCATGTATAATTTGTATATTCATGTGTGTAGATATGCATATTATTATATGTAGGCCTATTGGTGTATGAATGTATGCATGTATGTATATACATTTCTGTGTGTGTCGTTATGCATATGTATACACGTATGCGTGTGTATACATGTGCGTATGTATGTATGTATGCATGCATCAACACTTTTTAAGTACACATTAAAGGCGTAAGTCATGTATATGCTTTTGCAGAGCCGGATTAACCTATAAGGGAAATAAGCCATGGCTTAGGACCCCAAAACGTTTTGAGTGCCCCAACTGTCAGGAAATATAAAAATCAGATGGTACAAACGTTTTGAGGGCCCCCAACTGTCAGGAAATATAAAAATCAGATGGTACAAAGGTCCTATTTGACCATTTTCTTTTGAAAAAAGACGGAAAAGCCAAAAAAAGTCATTAGAAATTTTTCAAAGTAATAAACAATGGTTTCTCTGCAAATCTGGAAAAAATTGTGCATGGCTTTCCGGGTTAGGGCCCCCGGATGTCTTAATCCGGCCCTGTGCTTTTGGCTCACATTAGGGCCACTCATATAATATATGAGTCATTTATTAAATTAATTTTCCTTATTTGAATGCCAAAAACGGTAAAATTAACCGTGTCCTACTGCCAGACAATTGTGTCTAGAAGCTTTTGTAGTCACACTAGTGTCTGTCATTCACACATTCATAGACAATACTTTGAACATTGTAACGGCAACGATGGTCACGTGTCGTGCGGCGTCAGCCAATGAGAGTTCTTGACTGAGTTCCAGGCATTCCGTGAATCATTGAGGCTATGTACCAAGGCGAAGACGATATGGTTATCAGTAACAGTCTGAAGGCGAGCTGGATTCTCCTCTAAGTACTCCGAGAAGACGACGTGCTGGATCCAGCCGAAGGTTCGAGGAATGATGCCGGTCAGGTAGACATCGTCCACCCACCATATGGGTACCGTTTCACTGGTTCTCAGTACCTCCTCCGCCATGTCCCTTGACATGATGTAGAACGTTCCCCAGCAGTACGGAGGGTAAAACGTCTCGTGGTAGTCTGTGACTGGCACACACCACTTGCCACACCAGACGTTCGGACGTAGGACCCGGGAACGCCAGTGGACTTTGCAGGCGAGGAAGCGCTTCGAAGTGGCGTATTCGATCCTGAGGAGAGGATCCAGGTGGTAGACGTTGACGAAGACGTCGGCGTCGACCTTGACGATGAATTGGGCACGAGGACAGAACCAGACAAACCATTTCAACATCAACAGTCCTTTGTAGCTGAGGTTTCGGTAGTCGTCGATGAAATCCCCTTGGATGAGGTCTCCGTGACTGATCCCTTCCACCCGGACCCTCTCCTCCACGTTGGCCTGGAGCGTCCTGCCGATTGGGAAGAGGACCAAGGCGTCCATGGGACCAAGTACGTCACGGGATCCCCATGTTTCCCGCACTAGTTGGCGAACTTCGAAGTCCTCTGGACGAGTGTAGACGATAATAACGAAGGAAATAGGTTGCTCATCATTCGAGGACCACTTCCGGTCTGAACCGGATGCACAGACATCCCTTGGTATGTTCGTCGTGAATTCGATGGGGATCCGTGGGAGGGAAGTGTACCCTGGGTTGGGGTGGACAGCAGAAGGCGACAGATGGACCCAGTGTCGCTGAAGGGACTTGAACTGAAGGACGAGGCACAGAAGGAAAGAGAAGGCAATGAGGAACGACGACAGTTGCAAACGTCGCTTCGAAATCTTAGACCAAATCAAGCACGACATCACAACTGCACACTACAACATACAGAGTAATATACAACATCAGTTATGGTAAGTTACGAGAAGGTATGGAAGGGTAAATTAAGATAGGATATAGTATAGAAAATTAAAATGAGGCATGGTGAAGAAAATTAAGATGAGGTACGGTAGGGTAAATTAAGATGAGGAATGGTAAGGCAGTTTATGAAAAGGTATAAGATAAAAAAGTTATTAAGATAAGGTAAATTAAGAAAAGGTATAGTGAAGAAAATTAAAATAAGGTATGGTAGGTTTAATTAAGATGAGGTATGAAGAGGCAATGTAAGGATATGCTAAATTGATGTGTACGATGCCATGTAGCCAAATCTATTTCAATGAGGCCAATAGGCTGTCAACTGGCATTGACTGAATTGTAGACTATTAACCAGAAAAGCTCTATGCTATACAAATGATCTGTGATAATGTATTATATCAGCAAAACCAATGCGAATAATTAAGTAACAACAATAAAAGCAACAGAGTTCTGTTGCGTATGTATAATATACATTTATACATGCATACATACATGATATTGTACTACCTATGGTTCTCCTTCTGCAGTTTTCTCCAATTACCTTATAGCTTCCCTGTCTTTATCGCTTCCTCATCTGCTCCTTTACTTTGATCACGAAGTGGGATTTCACTGTGGTTATCGAATAGAATTCAACTAATCCAATTCCAATCTAGAAACGCGTCCTTTCGTTGATCCGTAACTTCTTTCTGCTTCTGATCGATAAGCGACATCTACTTCAACGTTGGGAGATCGTCGCCAGGCGGTCATATGACTTGCAAGAGGCATCGCTTCTGGTCTATCTGGGTCGGGTCAGGTCGGGTCAGTTCGGGTCATGCCGATGAGATCATCTTGTGCCTGCGGTTCTGGAATCACGGCGTGACTCGGCAGATCGCTCTGCAACAAACAAATCAATCAGATCGATGCAGCGCGACTTCTTAAGACAACATAACTTAACCTACAATAACACAACATTATCATAAACATAAACATAGCATAGGCTAACATGACATAAAGATAGCAGAACAAAGCATAATAGAGTATCAGAGCATAACATTACATAACATAATGTAATATGGGTTGTAAGTGGTCCAAAGGACATTTCATCAAGCTACTTGAAAATTACATATGTAAACAACAAAGTCCTCATGTTTTTTATGGTAAACAGTACTTATAGCCCAACCGTCTGGAGCAGTGATATTTTAGTTCTTTGATTAATTTTACTTCTAGTTCTTATTCACTTCTGCTGAAGCGATTTTAATTCTCCTTCTAATTCTAGTTCTCAATTAATTTTACTTCTAGTTCTTATTCACTTCTCTTGAAACAATTTTACTTCTCTTTCTACTTCTAGTTCTAAAATAATTTTACTTCTACTTCTAGTTCTAAAATAATTTTACTTCTAGTTCAGGTTAACACATAAGAAATTTTACTTATTCGTGCACTTATCGAGATTAGAGATATGAACAAAACCTTTAAACTATTTTCCTCATGCACAGAGAATATTATGAAGAAGAAATAGAAAAGGAGAAAGAAGAGCAGTCCCTTAAGCTAACCCTGAGGCAGCCATATGTATGAAGTGTTAGCGACTTCATTTTCTTAGCTTCCCCAAATGAGGGCTGAGAGTCAGTCCTCTCCCTCGCCATCTCATCTTCCAGCCAACAGTGTACGGTCAGTGTACTCATTAAAGCTGAGTTGGCCAGGAGTGCAGAACTGTGGCGAAATTAGGATGGAGTTCGTGAGATTAGCTACGAGATTTACGTTATGCGCAGAGGTGTATTTCGAATCCAAATAAGGAACATGCATTTTAAACATATATCTGTACGGCGGTACTGTGAAGAATTCCCTATTTCATGACCTGATAAACGGATTCCGATCCCTCATGGGTTGAGTGTACGCATGAGTTTCGTTGCCAAGAGGCCGATGGCATCTGAGTCCCACGAACAAGGGGGACTCGTGGCTAGTGAGCCCAGGTTGAAGCCGATCAGAGAGTTCATGTCCCTGCCATGCATAACTATCCACGCGGGGATCATTTAGGGGAAGCACCCCGGCTGGAATGGGAGAATAGTATTAAATTACTATGAGCTAAATAAAGGTCACACAAAGAATATCACTAAGGGCACAAGAGCCTTCCTGCCATTTCAAACAACTCTGAGGCCGATTTGACCTCAGGTCAAACAAAGTGGACCGTTTCCTTGAACTTGGCCCTCTCTGCCGTCCAAACACCAAGATCACCTTAGATATTACTACAGAAAATCTTCTAGCCGAGCATATATTTTATCCTTGATCTAGGCCCCGGCCAGACGCTTCCTTCGCTTTCTATCTCGGACGGCAGTTCTACGCTCTTCTCTACACCAGAGATGACCACTCTCCTTCACAGCCACTACACGAAGGATTCTCCCTTGCCGGTGGCTTTCCTTTCCTGAGTCACATGTGCCGGACCTCTGGCTCTTCCCACTGGCCAATCACATCTTACCTCACTCATCTGGTCAGCCAGCCTGCAGGCCTATGGCTGGCTCCCTCAGAGGGCCAGTGACCAAGATTCCTCCACTAACCCCTCAGCCCTGCTGCTGGACAATAGCTGCATTTACCCGGCATTTGCATATTATTAGCCCCTAAGCCCTAAGGCTGGTTTAAACCAGTTTAAAGCTATATGACCCCACACCCAGGAATACAGGTATAATGTCCTTCTACTGTTCTGTGAGGGACCTACTTCATCACAGTAATAAAACATGGCACCTAAAAATTAGAAGTCTCTTAATTTTAGTTCTAAAAATAATTATGCTTCTTATTCTTATTCACTTCTGAAGGTCTTAATTTCACTTCTTATTCTATTCTCGTTCTTAAAATAATTTGTATTCTACTTCTACTTCTGCTGAACGAAAATCAAATAATTATTATTCTTATTCTACTTATTATTCACGAAAATATCACTGGTCTGGAGCTATGTATTAAACCAACTCCGCCACTGGTTGCACTCTGACAGTGCCAGTCCCAAGCCTAGATAAAGGAGGAGGGCGACGCTAATGGTCTTTGTTACTACACAGTGTCGTTAATTAAACTGAAACTACTACTATGTATTCAGCCAGTCATATTGTCACTTAGGCAGAATTGTAGTATTACCTCGCCAGAGGGTCCTGAGGTCCGCCCTCTGTGGCCTAGACCACGAAACTTTGAGTTTGTGTAGATCCCATTAGATTTTAATGGATGACCCCTTCCGCAAATAGCAAGATCATTTTTGTTCAAAGGATAGGAGATTCATATATAAAGAGTAAAGTCCCAAAAGGGTCTCAAGCATTCGATTCTTGGCATGTTTTATTTCAGCTAATTGCGCGTGTTCCGGGTCCCGGTCTTCTGCCCGGACCCCGCTGACCGCTGTGAGAGTTTACGAGACTCCTCAGACCCTCAATTTTCATCAAGACAGTGTACCTCTGCTTAGAAAACGTCGCAAAAACATGCAACGGTTACATGTTTCTACGACTTTTACATTGTAACTCAAATGCGCCTAATTTAATATTATATGTAGCATATATGCTTAAACATGCGTTGACTTCTCGGGCTCCACCCCGGACGCTTCTGGAGGGCTCCACCCCGGACACTTCTGGAGGGCTCTACCCCGGACGCTTCTGGAGGGCTCCACCCCGGAACCTTCTGGCAGCTTCTGATGCTCCTCAATCGTAATGTCCAACATCCTCTAAATTTTCTAGTGACTTCCTTTGCTATTTAATTGCTAATATTGGATTAATATAGGGCTTAACTGAACGAACCATGTGCACGGTTCAGTAGCAGACCATGCGAATACGTATTTTAACATTGTAATCAGTTAAATTTTGGCTAATTAGTCAAAGAGTTAACTGTGATTGACCGAATTGGTTATTAAACAAAAGCTTATGCAGATAGTAGCTCCTGCGAAAACGTGTATTTGACAATCATCTTAAATAAACTTTCGTCAATACTAATCCAGACAATTATACATAATTATTAACAATTAAATAGCTAAGGAAGCCACACCTATTGCACGGCGAAAAACCCAATCAAAGTGTCTTTTAGTCAAACAAAGATACGTTTGACCTATTGTTTTGTAATAAACAAGTCTACTTTACTTTAAGTCAATGTAGGCTACTGCTACTGAACTTAAAGATAAAGTGATTTTGTTATAATTATATGATTAAAAAACAGGTAGGCCTATTGAGTATTGAATGAATGATTTTCGTACGGATCATCTATAATTCAGTTAAATTTTTAGGCTTTATTACTGATGCCTAGTGAACCTAAAGCCAGTTACAGGAAACCCATTTGCTTAAATGACTGCATGTAAGTTCGCAGACGCTTGGTTCCGATGTTTAAGAAGTTTCCAAAGTCCATCAAATGTTAGTAAAGAATAGCGTTGCTGCGGTCGATACTTTACGTTATCGTACCTCACTTTATTTACCTTTTCAGATCATTATAACTAACCGAACCTGCTTAGCTTTCATAGCGTGACATATCATCGTACCTCGGTTCCTGACTACTATTTACTTTAATAAATTACAATAGAAATCTTTTGCCTCGCTCTCTTTGCACAATATTATCGTACCTAACTCATCTTAAGAAAGCTACTGTACAAAAATCTTTTCGTCTTAGCTCTTTCTATCATAGTCGTAAAAAACGTTTTTTTTCGCTTTTTATTTCTTTCTAAAAACCGTCATTTTTTCGTTTTTTATTTCTCGTCACGTTTTTTTTCGTTTTTTATTTTTTGTATGTAACTTTATTTATTTATTTACTGTTACTATTTGTTTAATTTTATTTTTGTCTGATATCCCTTACGTTGTCTCCGTCCTTTCAAGGATCCATCTAATTTACGTCACTATTTAGTGTCATCAGTTGAGAAATAAACAGCACAGTACAGGAAATAAAATTTATAAAAGTTATTTGAATTTCTAAGTTATCCAAAAATGCGAAATGTTGTATTTGTACTCAGTAATCTCTGATTGACTGATAAACTGACGGATATTACTCCACTCCATATCAAGTTCTTATTTAAGTCAGAATTGTAAGTAGACCTACAATGTTAATTAAGTACACTCTATACTTACTAAGTTTAGTTTTTAATTGCTTATGTCAGCATGGATTTATGTGGACTTAATATGCTGTAGGCTATACAATTTAAATTTGAAAAGATTTCTCAATTTCTTTTTAAACCAAACTTATGAAAAAGAAAATAATTCTTGTAGATTACCGTTACATGGTGTTTACTAATAAAGTTATGTTATTTGCTGATTAAAATTAAATTGTGTAAACAAGGTTTTTAATGTTGAAATGCAGTAAAAGATGTAGCAAAGTCAAATTATTTTCTTTTCCGTTTTTTCTCGTTTTTTCCGTTTTTTCTTTTTTTTCAATAAAACGGCGTTTTTTCCAGTTTTTTTATTTTTATTTTACCGTTTTTAACAACTATGCTTTCTATGATCAAGGTCTTTTTTCCAATTCATCCTAGTCTGACGATGTGTGTGACAAGGAGTCACAGAAGAATTTGGTCAATAAAGATGTTTAGTAAATTGGCATAAAATGAAACAGGCTTTGGAGGTTAGACTTGTAGTCAGGCAGCGGATGATAAGGACGACAGCGACAGCTGATCACATCGATGACTCGATTGATGGTGTTGTTGTTGTTGTTGCTGCTGCTGCTGCTGCTGATGATGATGATGATAACGATGACGACGACGACGATTTCTTTGTCTTACCATGCATCGGATTCAGCTGAAACCGTTGACTCGTCGATTAATTCATGGAAGAAGAGGCTGCTGTCCATCTTTTGCTGCTGCTGTCGAATCCCATCTTCATCGACTGAATTGACACATCACGCAAACTCCTCCTACTCCTCCGCCATCTGCTCTGCATGACCGCTGTCTATCCTCCCCATGCCTGCCTCGGCCACCGATCGACCGTACACCCGGACCTGTTGTGTACATCTGCACGCGCTACATAAACGGCCCATAGTTTATGTTCAGCTGCTGCCTCCACCGCCACATAGCAGCAGCAGAAGCAGCAGCAGCAGCAGAAGCAGCAGCAGCAGCGGTGGTCGCAGTCAGGCTGATGGCGTTGCTTGTGTCGAGTGGGAGAGAGGCTGATGCAACCGTTGAACGTAGCAATCGCTACCAGCAACGATCTGGCAGTGTGTGTGCTTCTGTGTGTCGGCCTATGTCCTTGTGGGTGTTTTCTGTCGTGTGCCTTGGCGTGTCTGTCTGGTGTCTGTGTCTTTCGTCTGTTGTCTGCTTCTGCACGCAAGACCTGCACGTGGATATCTTCAACAAAACAGCTGAAATAGTACAACACTGTGTTCGCTTCGTGTCGCCACAGGACTATAGGGGCTGACACGCACAGTAGGCCTACTCTTGCTGATGACTCTATGCGACGTGCTTTGCGTCCATAAACGATGATGATGATGATGATAGGAACGAAGTCCATCATGAGCTGAGCCATTTGTTAGCGATGGCCAACGAGGCGGTTGTCCTGGTCAAATAGACGACGACCACGCAGACACAGCAGATGGCCATTCGACCCCCCTCTGCCCACCTCTGTCTGCCTGTGTGTCTGTCTGTCTGTGTTTCTGTATGTCTGTGTTTCTGTCTGTCTGTGTTTCTGTCTGTCTGTCAGTCTGACTAACATGATTTTATTTCTTTGATCCTATGCGTGCTGTCGTCTGCGCCTAATTCTGTATGTTTTGTGTCTGTTTGTCTGTATTTGCCTCTGTTGAGCTAATGTTCTGTTGCCTCAATTCCCTCTCAGTGTCCCTTCCCTTCCCGTGCGTCCTTCCATCCGTCCGTCCGTCTGTCTGTCTGGCCATCTCTGCACTTGTGTAGGTGCCTCTGCATTGGTCTGATGCTGCTGCTGGTGGTCAGTTATCGTGGCTACCCACGTCAGAGAATACACAACGCCCATGGACGTGAGGACAATATCTAGAACATCGAAAGTAGGCTAATGTATGCGCTTACATTATGACATTTAATATTCAAATGTGATTCTTTCGCTTTTGTATCTCCATACCGAATCTGCAATACTCTCCCATCATCATACATTGGTTTTTGTCATATACCACCAGGTTGTTTATGGTCTGCTATTACAGTAGAAAGCGGAATAAGCACGAACGCAATTAGTCCAGTAAAAATTTCCAATTAGGGCCAACAACTACAATAAAATGAGATCCTAATATACGAATGTACATGCTAGGCGTATGCAGGCCTAATTGCAAAAATAGGCGTATATGCTAATCTGTGCTAATTCAGCCAACAGAACTGATGCTAACATGACTGAAAATTTACGCAGCTGTGACGAATGTAGAAGATAAAAGACAATTAATGGGGATGGCCACGAACTCTTACCGCCGAGACGAAACCCAAGAGTCCCACCTAGGACGAAATGAGTAGAGGCCTACATGTAGGCCTCAAGTGCATGGATCAGCGTTATGTCAGTGTGTTAGTCAGAGGCTCAGAGCTGTAGGGCCTATGGTCTCGAGTCTCCGCCTCGAGACGTCTCAAGACAGGTATTTTGATGACCTTGATGTCGTATTTGGTATTGGGAACCTATTGTCTTGGTCGCAGTCTTGGTCTTGTGGGTCATATCTTGACTTTTTGAAAACTGTATTGCAACGAAAGTCGAGTTCTGTCTTGAACAAGTGGTCTAGAGACTCTAGAAAAACATTGGTGCAAACTATCGTGTTTCCTTTAACTATAACATTGGCTTGCTCGGAAAAATCTAGTAATTATCTGGAAATTAGACCCATATGCTTATATAACAACTTTTCAACATCCGAGGGAATACAACCACTTGTCTCACTCGTTTGCCCTGAATTTTGTCAACAAACCGATAATTTGTTTGAAGTTTCGTATTCAACTCAGCTAAATATTTAGCTATGGCAACGACCATGCAAAGTCGTTGAACCATTAAGATATTGTTAAACTGCCCGTATTAACTCTACTATGTTAATAAATGTCGACCCAGGACACCAGTAGAAATCAGTGACATTCACAACCGTCTGGATGAGTTTGTGTCATATGTCTGTGATAGGCTCGAGCAGAACTGTGCTATACACGGATCGATGACAAAATATCCAGCTCCCCATGCAGGTGTTTCTGCCTTGAGAATTTTACTCGATCGAAGTTCATCATTGCATGTGTATTCATGCTCATGAACTTGGTTAATCCCAATGAAGTTATACATGTCACATAGACTGAAGGTATGATAATTATTTTACTGACACGGTAGTAAAGCTTGTAACGTTATAAATCTCATTGTCTTATTCTAATCAGTAGAAATAATAGTATCGCTGACCACGCCCTAATGATAACTTTTTCCTGGGCTTATACGTTACGTAGACTGAATGAAACAGAAACATGTTATGATACATCGAAAACGAGATACTAATTTGATTTGGACAACAATGGATAACAGTAAAAGGCTGAATAAGTAATTACCCTTGTGATAGAAGAATATATACGTATATCCACGAGTCGTAGAAACCACTAGAAGGATTACAGCTATTCAATTAGTCTTAAGCATCGAGTCTCGGGACTTGTTTACCTCAACAAGTGAGCTCGGGACGACACCCAAAACGTTGGCTAATCTGTCCGAGACGAGACGTTAAGTACTTCTCGAGATCGTCCCTGAAAAATAAAAAAATAGGCCGAAGAAAAGACTGTGACGTCTTGCTGAAGCTGAGCCAAGGTCAGACAAGGTAAGCAGTACAATACGAAAAGGCACATTGTAAGATAAGACCGTAAAATTAAACATTCGGACGATTCGGTAGCCTATCATGACGCTATAGAGGTGACAACTGGCGATGTATGTATAGTATGTAACGTGGGTGGTATTCGTCCACTGTGGGAGCGGCTCATGTGTTTTATACCCGATGGTGTGTGTGTCATATCAGATAAAGTCACCTCCGTTTCCGGCCGAAACAATATGTCTTTTGAACAGGTCCCTGGCCCATGGTACTGGAGTAGGGGTCCTTTCGGTCGACCCTGCCAGATTTTGGAGACCCGGATGTACCACGTGACCAACCCATGTGCCGGAACTCTATATATGTTACAGGCAATGTGTAAAATCGGGGATTTTGTAAAATACCTAAAACATTTTAGGCAATTTGTAAAATCCCCAATTCACTCAGGCACTTTACAAAATCCCTGAAAAAACCAGGGATTTAGTAAAATCCCTGAAATCTGATGATGAAAATTTGACAGATTGCCTTAAACACAATCGAAGTTTGACATCGAATGTTGCACGTACTTGACCTTCCTTTTAAAACATTTGCACCTATTTATTTTGCAGCGTCCAGTGGACTTTGAAGTTGCAGAATAATTGAAGTTCTTAATACTGTTGCAAAATTGCTGGTCGTTAGGCGTTTCACCATATCACTGTCTAGTCATGTCCTCTTTGGCTATTATTTCTAGTCATGTCGGCCTTGAGCTGCGTGTCCGACATGTCCGCCGGCTATGTTTAAAGTCATGTGGTCGGGGCCGTGACTTGTATGTTCCCTTCCCCTTAGGAGCATAAATAATACATAAATAAATAAATAAATAAATGAATAAATAAATAAAATAAATAAATAAAATAAATAAATAAACAAATTTAATTATTTAATTAATTAAATTTATTTATTTAATCAATCAATTAATTAATTAAATTTAATGTATTAAATAATTAAATTTATTTATTTATTTATTTATTTTTATTTATTTATTTATTTAATTAATTAATTATTTAATTAAATTTAATTAATTAAATTTAAATAATTGAATAATTGATTAAATAGATAAATTTAATTAATTAAATAATTTTATTTATTTATTTATTTGTTTATTTTTATTAATTGACAATCCGCCGCGACAAGTCAAAGCTCTATTTATGCTCCTAAGGGGAAGGGAACATACAAGTCACGGCCCCGACCACATGACTTGAAACATAGCCGGCGGACATGTCGGACATGCAGCCAAAGGCGGACATGACTAGAAATAATAACCAAAGAGGACATGACTAGTGATATGGTGAAACGCCTAACGACCAGCAATTTTGCAACAGTATTAAGAACTTCAATTATTCTGCAACTTCAAAGTCCACTGGACGCTGCAAAATAAATAGGCGCAAATGTTTTAAAGGGAAAGTCAAGTGCAACGTTCGACGTCAAACTTCGATTGTGTTTCAGGCAATCTGTCAAATTTTCACCATCAGATTTCAGGGATTTTACAAAATCCCTGGTTTTTTCAGGGATTTTGTAAAGTGCCTGAGTGAATTGGGGATTTTACAAATTGCCTGAAATTTTTTTGGCATTTTACAAAATCCCTGATTTTACACATGCCTGTAACATATATAAACCCTGGATACCAAGATTGCGCATTCGAGGTGGGAACCATGCATGGCCTAAACAGGAATCGCAGCGTGGCTGATGATCATTCTCTTGAAATTCAGTATTGGAATTTTACTTCGTTCTCGGTATATATGTTCATTATGGAATCACTTCTATGTTCTATTATAACATTTTCATTTACCTCTGACAGAATTACATATTATACAATAAATTACTTTTTTATTTTGACCTATAGTAGTTTCCTTCTTCAAAGAGCTAGTTCCCTGAGAAGACAACATAAGAGCTCTCGAGTGAATCTCGTAGATGGCATTGTCTCTTAATCAGACTACTCGTAGCATTGTTATAATTAGCGGAGAACCTCCATCGTAATTGGTGGTAGTTTCGCCATTGTAGTACCGTCAAAGATTCTGCCATCTCAGATGCCATCTTTGGCTTAGTACATGTAGGTCTTTCGACTGAAGCCGACTAAACACATTATTTCATTGTCAAAGTGACTTGAAATTAACTCTGCAAGTTCACATGCTGCGTCAGGATTCAAACCACTCCAGATGGAGATTTTAAAGTCGTCAGCATTTACATTGTGCCAACGTATATTGACATTCTGTCAATTTGGCGAATTTGACTTTTGCATGGGAGGAGATGGATTAGCCTACCATTCTCGTCGCGTTCCCCGTCAGCACCCTGTTAAGGACGGGGAAGCTAATGATCGAACAATGAAGGACCGAATTTTACAATGCATTCCCGGTCACGTGCTGCCAAGAACTGCGACAGCTGCAGGCCTCGACTTTCGGATCTCCTCGGACTTTCTTCAGGCCATTGGAATGGCTCTGAATATCTTCAAATCATCGTTGAGAGTCTTTCAAAGGCCAGAAGCAACAGCGACACATGTATGAAAACGGTGTCATGGTAATGTCTGGTAACAATATTGTTCACGGTTAGATTGTCTAGAAAGCATTTGTATGTACTTGTAGATTTTCGATGGCAGTTCTGCCTATCATTTGATTACCAGAAACTGGTTCGCACCCTAAAATATTACTCTGAATAAAATGAGCTAGATAAATGGGCCTACTTTTCCAGTATAAAACGATAAACGTGGTCAGTCGATTATTCTGGTGGTTTCAGAACGGTGCTAAATAATCTCGTGTTTCGCTGTATTCAAGTCAATATGGTTTTCGTCCTGCTTAAGATAGAGATGCATGTATTGGCCTCATCATAGTATTTCCTCTTCAATGATGGCGCTCAGCTTATGTCCCGATCCACTTCGATCGTCAGCGTCCGCCTCCACGATGTCTCTTCCGTTCAACAGTTGGAGGTAATTCATTTGGAGGAATCGCTGGTAGCTGAGCACTTTGCCCTTCTCCTCCTCCCACCGACTTCGCTCTTCCTCGAACTCTCTCTTCATACGCTCCATTTCATCCCTCGTCTTTTGAAGCTCCGTCTGAAGCAGCTGGATACACTCGGACATCGTTGAATCCTCATTCCTATTCCGTCTGCTCAGCTCGTCGCTCGACTGGTCCGGCTCCGTGTTCCAGCGCGATCCTCTTCCGATTTCTTTGTAATCGAGGCCTTTCATGTCATCCTCTGACTTCCAATGTCGGATTCCCACACAATTCAGATGATTCCCAACTGATGGAGACGAGTACTGGACTGGACCTGCGTTACGGTCGTCCATAGCTCCTTCGTAAAACACTCCAACCGTTTCTCTCTTGCGCTGACTCAGCTCACGCGTCAGGTCCTTCACATTTCTCTTCGTCCTCTCCAGCTGCCACTCTGCACGGATGCACCTCGTCGCGAACTCTTCCCGCTGTGACTTCAGCGTCGTCACGCGGTCCTGCAGCTGAGCGTTCTCCTGCGTCAGTATCGCAGTGTGCTGACGCAGAGCATCCTCGTTACGGAACGAATTCTGAAGTTGTGCACGCAGATAGTTCTCGAAATCTCTCTTCAGAACGGACGATTCGACGTCACCCCTTCTTCTGATCTCTTCAAACGATTGAAGGATCGCCTTCTCGTTCCGATCAATCGTCTCCCGAAGGTGAATCGTTTCGTATTCCTTCTCGCTCAGCTGGCGTTCTACGGTGCAGAGTTTCATGCGCAGCTCACCCAGTTCTTTATGGAGGTTCTGACAGGTGATGCACTGACCTGAAGGTCGAGGTATATGACCTGGACCGGTCGTTTCAGCTGCGGAGAATCCCACGTGAACTGAATTCTGACGTGAATGGACTCCAGCCGGCGTGGGGCGATCGGGAAATCGCGCTGAAGCCCCGCGAAACAACGACTGCTGCATTGACTGAGGAGGCGTTTGATAGCATTTACCAGACGCTGTGTCCTGGACGTGATGAGGACTTGAGTTAGGCGTTCGACTGTAGTTACCGAGAGCTAGATCTTGATGATGATTCAAAGGTGTCGTTTGTTTATTCGGTGGGGAGACGATCTGGCCTTGATCAGTGGAAGATTTCTCGTAGTGCCTAAATACCGGTGTTGTGTAGATCTGTTGTTGATCTGCAGCAGGAGGCTGTTGACAGTGTCTGGTCGTCATCGTGCTCTGACCATGCCGTAGATCGACGAAAGATGTTTGACCGTGTTTACCAGTGTTCGTGTTATGCACAAGAACCTGTTCTATCCTGCGCTCACCGTTCTTTCCATGAACGGGTGATGAGAACGCGGAACTGGGACATTCCTGAGATCTTACCCTGATGTCTTGACAGCTTAGACTGACCGGACCCTGGTACCTGTGCTGATCCAACAGGTGAGGTGTCGCGGCGGAAATGGATCTTCTTTGTTCGGAGTTATCACTGGACTGCTTCGCCTTTGTAGCAGACTGAGGAGATGTGTAAAATTCGGCCCGTGTGACAAAACGTGATGGAGAGTCCTAAACAAAAGGAAAGATATGGAATAAAGAGCGGATTCATTTAAGTATCATGCAAACAGTTTTAACATGCAAGTAAACCAATAAATAATAAATTTGTAAATCAGGATATTAAGCATAGGCCGATTTCACTTAAATAAGTAAAATTCAGAAGTTAAAGTGGCGATAACTATAATGTATAGATGTGCTTAAATATGCCATGCTATAAGTCGAACTAAAACAATTCGGAAACAATTCGGTAGTGAACCGATTCGTAACATTATGAAAACACAAATAATTACACACCTCGGCAACTCATGTTTTAAAGAAACGCAAAACTCCTGTGTACTGCATAACATTAATTTCCTGAAATTAGCTTGTCTGACAAACGTTCAAAACACTCAACGTAGACTCACACAATCAACCTACACAATATTTGATAACCATGCTAATTAGTACCGTGCCCAAGTAGGCCTACATATTTTCACAGCCATGCACTTACAAAACATTCAACTGACTGAATGAATCACTGGCTGACTCACTCACTCACTCTATCTATAAATTAATTGGAAAATGTTGGAAAACAGAGCAAAACAGACGAGAGTCGCTCCAATTATTTACCATGTTTTAATATCTAGTTAAAGCTCGTCGTTACTTTCTCCCAGGCTGTATATTGGACATACTACTGTAACAGAAGTCTATCAGTCTATCTCAATCATCATGCAGTCCTCCAAATTCAATGACTAAATTGAACAAAGTATTCATCGTCGGTATTTGCGCTTCGAGAATGTATGTTCGCTGACTTTCAAAGTGTCAAACTGCAATCAGTATTATAATTGCACTTTCCTTATTAGCAGGCAAAGTGTACGTCGCAGGCTATACGTAGCCTGCTGTTAGGCCCGTAGCCTACCTGAGTTATACACTATGAGAACGCTCGCAATTGCCAGCGAACGGTGAAGTGTCTCAAAGGTCGTCGCCTCTTGAGACTTGTCTAAACATAGAAGCACCATCGACATAAGTGTAGGCGAAACCAAAGATAATGCAGTCAAGAGTATTTATCCTTCTTCGTCAAGACTAATGTATTGCAATGCAACGCACGATGCCATGCAATATAAACGAAGGCAAGAAAAATGTCTGGCTAATTGTAAATCACCTCTCAGATTTTGATGGAACTTTAGATACCGTTTACGACTACAAAATGCACACTAAATATACCGCATAATCTTATCTCAAATGCCATTATGTCAACTAAATTCCGGATTTTACAGAAGATTGAAGATCTGAGAAGGGCACTCCACATGCGAAGCACGATAAAGCATTAGTAACAGTTCCTTCATGGGTTAAACGCATCGCATTTGAATGTAGTGCAATCTTCGAAAATTTCTCAGCGCCCACACAAGCCAGTGTCAGGAAGGCCAGCTAATAAACACAGCTGTGCCGTATCAAATCAAGTCCGCAATAGCCAGGCTGCTCTGTTCGTTCCGATGTCAGGTCAAAATACGGGGAGGTCAAGGAGAGGAAACAGCATGCATGGTGGTATACAGTGGCAATCGGTGACGATGGTGGTCGTGTGGCGGCGCAGGAGTAGAATCACACAGGACAGGATAGCTTAGAGTTCGGTTGAACGTGATTAATGAAGCGTTAGGCTTCTATTTCACACAGCCTTTAGAAATGATGTCGGTCTGTCTGGATGCCAACGGACATCGATACCTCGGTGTCCCTGACATAGATAGCTATCCTGAAAACTTATTAAAGCACTGTTAACAAGGCACATGCAGCTCACCGTGACACTGGCTGACTATAGACCCACAGTAGCCAGTAGGTGGCAGTGCGTACAACCCACGCTGCATAAGCGGCGGATTTCTATAATTGTAGCCAACACCGCATAGTTCCTGACTACATCTGTTAAACATAAATCTGCTGGTAAACATATACTTCTACTAGAGAACCATCATCTTCCGAGTGATTCGCAGACTAGATGAAGTGAATGGAAAGCTTGTAACTTGGGCGAGAGGTGACGAACCCAGGACACAGGTGCCCGAAGTGGTACGCGTAAAAGTGTTTGGGTCACTCGGAATTCAGAGCATCCTCCAAAACTTCGAAATACACAATAACTCTAGGAATCCCAATTGCCTTTTATAAGGGATTTGATTTCATCGTCTTTCTAAAAGCACCTTTGAAGTAATGTCTTTTATTTCACTTTCCTAACGCTTTGTCTGTTAAAACCTACATGAGAAAAATAATTACACACTGTGCAAAATTCACAGGGACAAGCGAGAGTATTTTTAAAATGATTTAGCGGCACTTTTGTCCCGCACCCCGGAAAAGGTTCGCTACCATTGTACTAGGCAAACCATCTTCAGCCTGATGCTCCATATGACTCAGTTAGACATAGAAGGCAGTTCATCATACTTCGCCAGATATGAGACTTGACCAAATATTGGACATTTGATAAGACTCAAACAACACATGGAACAATTCACGAGACTCAGCCCGCAACGAAAAACTTCCAGAGACTCGGTCAACTATACCTTTTTGCGAGACTACGTCAACCATGATAATAATAATAATAATAATAATAATAATAATAATAATAATAATAATAATAATAATAATTTTAAAAAATTCGTTTAATATTTTCAAACTGACAATTACGCAGTATGATTACAAATCAGTATGAATGGATGATAACAAGTTATTATAGGAGTCTAATTTAACTGTATCCGGCAGCCATGCAAGGCGCCCATGATGCATCGCAAATAGAGCCTTTTAGGTAGGCCTCTACTTACAACTATTCGAATTGAATTAAAAACCTTATATTTAACCACAGTGATCACCATGTCATAATAGCATTACAAAACTAATTTCAGGCAGACAACTTTTCTGTCAGTTTCAGCTCGCTTACAATTGGCTAAACTTTCGTGGGTCCTGGCACAGAAAACCACGATCGAACGTAAAAGTATAGGGTGTAAATTAAGTGAGTCGTGTTAATTTACCTTAACCGAGATCTGGTCGATTTCTTGTACTTTTGATTCGTCTATATCTCCGTGTACGTTATTCGGGTATCTCCTCCTTGTGTAGATACTTCCAGCCACTCCCATACTGGGCTTCGGGGGAGTAGAGGTCGCTGACAGATTCCCACACGACGAAAACTGAGCTTCCTTCGATCCCAGGGGATAAGATTCGATCCCGGGACTTGGTCCGGAAACCTTCCCTGGCAACGCAATGTCTCTCTCCGCCGGAAGGGACGTGGCTCTGGGATTCACGTCCAGTCCATTGGCTGTCGACGAACAAAAGTGAGACTCGTTGCTCGGTTTGTCGATGGCTGAGAATTCTCCGACTGTGGAACTGTTTGGAGGAGGAGGATCCACTTGGAGAGATTTAGAAGATGGAACAACTGGAGAACTTTTACCAGCTTGGGTTGCTGATGACCCGGCTCTGGACCCAGACTTTTTACCAGCTTGGCTTGCCGATGACCCGTCTGTGGACCCAGACTTTTTACCAGCTTGGGTTCCTGATGACCCGGCTGTGGACCCAGACTGTTTGTTCATATCCTCTTCTGAAACAAAGTTCATGAACAGAAAAAAATAAAATCACAAACATGAGTAAAAAAATATGTAAAACACAACTATAGCAATAGAATAAACAGCTGAAGTCATAACATTTTGCCAGTAATAATTTGAACTCGGCGTCACTTTCTCGGCTACATTCTCTGCAAATGGAATTTACTAGACTCTGGTTCCACGAACGCACATTCGTCCTGCACCTCGCTGCATCTCTGATACACCCCCATAGACGCAGACTTCGGCATGAAAGTGCACCCCAAACTCCGTGAAGCAAGTTAACAGTTAATCTTACATACTTGATTATAGCAAGAGGTGTAGTTGCACACTGCACGATCCACCATTCCTTCGGATCGTTTCTAAACAGATTCGAGGGAAGTTTTAAATGAAGTTCATTATCAGGCACTAAAATTAATGTCTAGCAATTGTCGACCCCATATCACTAGATTGCCTACTAGATTTACAAGAAGCTCTATGATAGCAGTATGTATAGCACAAGAGGGCAACCACTGCCCTCACCCCTACTGCAGCCGCTAATTATACCCACCTAAGATAACATACCAAGCCAGATCGAACCCCGGGGCAACACACATCACCTCAACCCGAAACAACGATACATCAGGCGAATTATCTTAAAACGCTTTTATCCAGCACAGCTGCTGTGTACGTTTGTATACTCGCTGATAAAATGGCTGCACACAGAAGCTATACAGCCGCCCTACAACCAGCTGCGGATTTTTAGATCCCGCTGTAAGCTATATCGGTGTGTTTATAATCTGCTCCGCACCTGAATTGGCTGTTGGGATTACCTTGACTAAAGTATACTTGACAGATTTTAAAGAGCTCATCTGCATAAACAATCACGTGCCTATATATACATACATATAATGTCACACATGTATATACATATAAATATAATTATGTGTAGGCCTATATATAGGGAGACAGATATAGATAGAGGCGGAGTTTTAGCCACTATGGTTCCTCCGTAAGCCTTAACACCTTTCTGACTCGGTCCTCACTTACATGTAGAGTTTCTGCTTGTCCTGCAGCATTGATTCCGGACCTAGTAGCTTAGCTTCACACATCATCCCCTTATGTATTAGGGTATATTTATAACACACTATAAGAACACGGATTCACTTTTATTCGGCTTTATTAACGAGTCAAGTTGTATTCTGGAGCCTCTAAAATTGCAGGTTACACAGATGAAGAATGGGTCCTATCGGTTATATATAATTATATATATATAATGATTAGCCTATATATAATATATAATGTATATTATATACATTATATATTATATATAATGTATATAATATACTCAGAGCGCCTCTGAGTAGGCTTCTTGAAGGGGCGCTATATAAATTCATGAAATGAATGAATGAATGTATATAATTGGGTCTTATATTTATTACAACCCAGTTCTGATAATGTTTTGGGAAGCTGGCACTTAGATAATTATAGCCTACTGTATTCTGTTAATCTAGCAGCTCTCGATCAAGAATAGTTGGCTGAAGAGTATTGCAGCTCATGGTAGTTTGAAAGGAATTAGGGCTAGTATCAGAATGGGCAATAACACTCAGGGCCGGATACCCCATGCAGTATGCTCAATATGCTTTTAGCATGGGTCCCCCGCTTACATGCAGAGGCCCCGACCGGAGTCGGAATGCCGCCGGACAGACGCAGAATTTATTACACCAAATAATTATTAGTTCATAAGGAGGAGCCATTAGTTTCAGTTTAAGCGAGAATTTGCACTCGGCAAATTGCAACTTTGAAATGTCAGACATGCTACCAACTGCTGTGTTTCGTTTGACTCAACTTCATTCTACCAAGAAGACAGTCTACGGAGAAAGATGGAACTTAGACCGGGTAATAAACCACATCACATAATTTGCAGAGCGAACAAAAACAGGTATCGAGTTCTAGAGTAAATTTCAAGCCAGGTTTTGTCGACACAAAGACCGGGAACCCAATACTGTTTTGTCTTGAAACAAAACATCAGTCAAAGGAGGCTCCATTGGGCGAGTGCTTTGTGAGGTTTCCCAATGTTGTGCTTTCTGGGATCCCTTGACCCCATACACTGAAGTAGCTTGAGATCTTCGTTTGAAAGCCTATATGTGGATAACTTCTAATTGGAAGCAGAAAAGTCAGGCCTTGAGTTGCTTGCTAAAACGTGTGAAAATATAGGATTCGCTCTGTTTGGAAACTTTAATGTCTTCTTAACCATGTAGGTAGAAGTAGTTTGAGATCAGAACCGGTCTTAGAAGGGGGAGTGCGAACCGTGCTTTCGCACAGGGCCCGCAAATTAGGTGCCAGAAGATGTCACAAAATTAACACGAAAATAAATTAGCATGTGGAGTAATTAGGGTAATGGTAACACTCTGACACGAAGATCAGCACGGACGCGGGATCGATTTCCGCTAACCTCCAAAAGGTCTACTCAGCCTTTCATTCGCCAGATGGCGCTGGTAAAATGAGCAGTAGGACGTGATGGGCGCCTTGCATGGCTGCCAAACTGTTAAATTCTACTCCGGTAAAAACTTGTGATCATCCGTTCATACTAATGAATTGTAATCATACTGCGGTGTGTCAGTTTGAAATGATACACGAAGATAATTATTATGAACAAGACACCCAACGAAAATATTATAGTTTCGATTAAGCCTTTTCTTTTGTCAATAAAATGAAAGTCAGATGGTACCAACAATTTAGTTTGTTTCAAAAATATATTAGCGCTATAATAGTTTAACTTTCTCAATAATCCCAGAATCCTCGTAATTAGCACTGAGAAACAATTTGACTCGTGTCATGGAGGCCTGTACAGTATACTCTGAAAAGGGCCTGAAATATCCTTAAGGCCGACACCGTTGAGATAATCTGGTGGTAACCTAGGTGGTAGTACTTGACAGGAACCAAAATACTTGATTAGGTCAAGTTACCTGAGGCTTAAATTTTAAACATATGTGAAAAAAATTAATGTTTGGGACCAGTTGGAGTCCGTTAGATAAACGAATACCGGTATTTAAATTCATGTCATACAGATTGATTCCAAAGTCTTCAAAGATGTCTTTCTATATTTAGCGGAATCACAAATGATAAGAAAGTAGATGACTGGAGCTCTAAATAACGCTAGACGCTGCACTTGTGGTTCAGGGTTTCAAACGCTAGGCTAGATATCCATTGGTATACAAAGCCAACAGATTCCATAGGGACCATACTTCTGAGGAGTTGCCACACATGAGAGGCGTTTAAACAAAACGTGTCATCGTTGCCTTTCTTTGATAGAACCTGATAAGTGGCAGAGTTGAGCTGTCAGCCCAACTTCGAATGTCTCTGCATTTCCGTGAACCAACGTAATATGTTAACAATATGATTTCATTAAAAATATTTGTACACTGATCGTTATAGTCTGCACAGTGTAATGTTCTCATGTTAATTCAAGACGATGACTTATTTTCTTAATCAATGTGATGTTAGGGGCGAGTCAATTTTGTGATCAATAGAACGTTCCTGCAGGGTGACCTAA
Source organism: Aporrectodea caliginosa (assembly GCA_020284085.1). Taxonomy (NCBI): domain Eukaryota; kingdom Metazoa; phylum Annelida; class Clitellata; order Crassiclitellata; family Lumbricidae; genus Aporrectodea; species Aporrectodea caliginosa. The sequence continues at coordinate 2,572,633 of JACEVL010000163.1, forward strand.
GTTCGTAGTCAATGACAATTAATGTGACGATCTTTCCAATTGTCTTTAACGTTTTCCCATGATGACTTGCACGAGCTCTGCAACAAAAACAAGAAAAGGAGGAAGCTCTCAGTATTTATGCTATTAAATTCGTTCCGGTTCACTGACCGTACACTCAGTGGGACGATCAGACGGCGAGAAACAGAACGGATCACCCGCCCTCATATGCCGAGGTTAAGAGAAATGCAGTCGCTAACACTTCATACCCATGGCTACCTCTCAGGCTAGTTCTTCTTTTAATCTTAGCACCAAACATGCTTCTTACACAGTCAGCCACCGTGGCCTTAAGACAAGTTCCCTGTCAGCCATGGGGCGACTTGTAGTAACAGACTCAGACAAATTTTCAACTCGCCTGTCATTCTCAACTTCTTTCCGCCATTAAATCTGCTACTAATAAATGCCAAGCTATGGCTAAAAAGAGATTTTGTTCCATACTAGATCATGGCCGATCCTGTAAGCCTCGCCTAGTTTCTCTAGAAAACCTTAAACCAATTCACTCATCGGAACTACTCCAGCCCGTTTCCAAATTCTCTTCCATCTTCTTCAACAGCTGAGTCGTTCTTTCTTTCTTGTCGAGCATAAATGAACGATCAGACAGGAAACTGTTCTGCAAATCACAGATTAGGCCTACTGGCCACTGCATTCATCAGTTCTTGTCCCCTCCGCACTTTGTGGGTACAAGTACTCTCTTCGCAACCCTTTCATGCTACATATTGTTAATTTTAAACTGTTTAAAGCAATCTGGGAATCGGTGTATCTTCAGTTACATTTGGTGTTGTGCATGTCTGTCCATTCTATTTGCTCATGCTATAACTTAGTTACATATATATGTTAACATTCTATACAATGCAGTGCAATGCATGTACGCTAGTCCGCTGTAAATAAAGGCAATACTTACTTATTTACTCACTTATAGTGGTGCCTATTATTATCAGAAATGCACGACGTGGTGCCCTTATAGTAAGACTCCTCAGTTTTCAGTGGCGCTTCAATGGTAAATTCAGAAAAGATTAAGAGAAGAATGCCATTAAAAATCAAATGCATGTAAATATGTACTTCGAAATTCAATGAGCGAACTAATCAACCTTCAAACCAGGAAGAAATATGAATCAATTAATAATTTTAAGCAGTAAGTAATCTTAATCAATTACTCGCTTTAAGCAGCCAGTTTCCAATCCGCAGAAATTTACCGTCAAGGTAACCGTATTATGTTAAATAAGATAATACCTGCGTAGCTGATGGCTCCATCTTCATTTTCATCGGCAAAGGTAAAGAATTCGTCGATATCTCCATTAGTCATCTTCGTCATTCCAAGGTTAGACAGAACCTATGCCATAGTTTTTAAAAAGACGACAACCAATGAATGGCCTCATCAAAACATGCCTACCTTATTATTCGATGCCGGATAGGTAGATTAAGGTAATTGTTTTATGTGTAAAATTAGACTATTAAATTATTATGTTGCAGTGTAGGCCTATTTTGATATATTAATTAACCCTCGGGCTACCAAGGGGGGGGTGGTTGCCACCCCCCCCTAGGTTTTTTTCATCTCAAACTTTTTCCGTATGGAATAAAACTTTGACCTTTTAGGTAGCTGCAGGGGGTTCATTTACACACGTTTTGAGGTAAAATGTGAGATGATATCTCACACCGTTCAAAAGTTATACCCAATATACCCGAGGTACCAGGGGGTGGATACCACCCCCTAGATTTTCGACTATATCTTATCCGTCATTTAATATTAAGAGACACAAATTATACCATTCTATAGAGGGAATGTGGGGCTACATTTCTATGGTCACTAAGTTGACCTGAGACAACCGGAAGTGCTCAAAATAAATTATAATACGCGTAATATGCGTGAAAAATGGCTGAAATGAAGGACTCCCCCCTTAGTTTTTTGTCTGTAGCGTATTCATTTGTCTTCCTGGAAGAGAAACAAAGATACCATTCTTTAGAGGGAATAAAGGGCTTCATTTGCATACCTACATCTTTGTCTTTTGAATACCGGAAGTGGTCAAAATAAATAATAATACGCGTAATCTGTGTGAAAATGGCTGAATACAGCGTTATAACGTAAACCGATATATATATGTATGGGTATATATGTATGGATGTACATTTATACTATATAAACATGTGTAGGGATGATTTTGTGTATCTTTTATACATAGATTAGTTTCAAAACACACATAATCTTATATTTGTTTATCCAAAAGTACAAAATGTACGCAATAATATACAATATTGCTAATTAATGGGTTCCGTTGTTAAAAGTGATGTAATTTCGAGGTGCATTCACATAATGTACAACTAAATATACCATTCTGTGCAGAAATGAATGCTGAATCCAATGCTATATTACAAGTTATGATATGTAAAACCAAACACGAAATCCAGGGGGGGTGGTAACCACCCCCCTTGGTAGTCCGTGTTACAAAAAAAGCTTGGTAGCCCTAGGGTTAAACTATAGTCTATTGTACTGTTCCATTCCTACTGTACCCATGCGGCTGCAATATATGTCTTATAGTGTATTGTAGTGAGTTGTATTGAGGTGCAGGCTATTGAGTTATATTGCTTTGAATTGCATCAAAAGATATAGGCCTAATATACTGTATTTCATCACTTACAGTAGCCATTGTTTGTTACCGTAGTGTATGGTATGTGTAGTTGTACGTTGCGTGTAAGTGTATTGCCTTATAGACTTCATTGTATTGCATTGCATAAGCTATGTACCTTTAGGCAGTACATTGTATTATGTTGTATTGTAGGGTGCTAAGAGCCTAAGACTGACCTCTCGTAGTTCCGCTTTGTTGAGTGTTCCGTTTTGGTTCTTGTCGAAGACTCTGAACGCCTCCATCAGGTCCTTCTCTTCTTCGTCCAAGTCCTTTGCTCGTCCGGATAATAGATGACAGAATTCATCGAACTCGATCCTTCCGTCATCATTCACTGCAGACAAAAACCCATCACCCGTTGTTGAAACGTAGAATAGTTAGTTTAAAAATAACTCCACAGAGCATCATAATTATATTGGAAGCGCCGCTGATGATTTTAGGCTAAATATTTCTAATGCAACATACACTTGCAATTTGGTAATGCCATTTAAAGCAGCTCATAGGTGATTTTATTGTATATTGATCTAATATGAAAACCAGTTGACACACCGCAACTGGGAACAGAAAAGGGACTACAACTGAACTGAAAATGTCTGTAGAGAGTCATTTTTGGCTTAAAGATTGTGGGCGAGATTTGACTGATTGTCGATATAGGATTCTTTGGATAAAACTACGGTCGTCCTTTGCTGGCAGAGTGAAGTCATGAGGCCTCTGACGAAAGCTGTATGAAAAGTTCGCACTCGTGAAAAAACCACCGTTATCAACCAGAGCACGAATCCCTTGTAATCCCGAAGTTATCCAGTCTGTCCTATCGAATTATCGTTGTAAAATCCGGTTTTAATCGTAAAAACATAAGGTTTACAAATGGCGGCCTATTAGGCGTTCAACCTCTGTTGTTCACAAGGCCCAGCATCAGCATCAGCAAACGTTATGATTCTACAGGTAGTCAGTGCAAAGTACAATGGTCCAGGATAACAATGAGCCGAATGAAGTACTTCAAATATAGACTATCTCTACGGACGACTCATGCTAGGAAACTCAAAGCAAAATCAAGTAGAACAAGAAGTTGACCTAGGCTACATGTATCTATTTAACTGTAGTAGCTGAAATTCTGGTAAAAAAAATAAAACTGTGTATAACTATTTTCTTTTTAACTTGGTCAAAAGTCTAACGAACGTCTGAAGGCCTTCGCAGGTTAAACGTTCCGGAACTCACTGAGCTGTAGGCTATACATGTATGCAACTGGCTATTTACTTAGCGCATTCAATGAACCTCTCAAACATTGATACCTACATGTAGGCTAACTGATCTGAAAATGTTTCTTGTGCATCATCCGTAACAATTCATATTTTTCAGCGGACGCAGAATTCGGACACGACTTCGGAATAGCGAAGACTGGTGGATGCAAGAATAAGGAGGAAATATTGAGAGGTCTACCGAGAGAACTGCAGACATTTCAAAGAGCTGTTAGATCAGATGAGCTCGGAATTCTCAGGGTTTGGCCTGATTTTTACACGGGCGAAATTGCTTGTTGGACTGATTAAGCAGCGTAGTTTTTTCTATGAAGACTTGAAGTTTCTTGGTTTCATTTTTAGTGATTTCATTCGGCAGAACTTAGCAGTTGAGAATTCGGTGATCAAAGGTGCACGCTTTAGCTGAGTCCGGGCTTTAGAATTCACTGCGTTGCTTGAATATTCAGGTCAAGCCAACAACCGGTCAGAACATCTTAGCTTGGGTGCGCATTGGAAGATGGCTTATAGCATTCAGTTCTATGTCCGGGTTTGAATTCCGGTGTTGTGTGAAACTGCCAACTCGCTGTCAAGTCTTAAGGAATGTTTGTGCTGTTGTAGATGACTGTTGTTGTGTTTACGCCTCAGCTGAAACATTCTTCAACGCAAGGACCACGTCCCTCTGAAGACTTACAGGCTACTGATGGTGTCGCAACGAACGATTAAGCTATAGCCTATCTTAACATGCTCTTAGCTTTATGTGACCTGTCAGGTAGAAACCAAAGAAAATGATGCGACGCATGTAATTTCATATTATCACCTCGTTCGGATGCTTCTTGGACCAGCTGATCGATTTCTTCATCCGTCGGGTTATAACCCAGAACCCTGAGGGCGTCGCCAAGGTCACTCGTGGCAATGGTTCCAGTGTCATCTTTATCGAAGATTGCGAAAACCTTGCGGTATTCTGGAAAAGAATAGACAATAGTGGTCTTTAGGTTGGTATACTCGGCAGACAACCGAAACGTTACCGGTTGCAATCCATGAATGGGACCAAGACTCCCATTGCGCAGTCGTTTGACGCCTTGTGTATTAGACACTGCGTAATAGATGTTAGAAATTATTAATAAATTGTTAGTTATCCATATGTAGAAGAAGACCGAGACACTGTTAAACCGAAATGCTGAGACCAACCAAGACCAAATTTAAGACAGGATTTCGAATCCCATTAATATCATGCTCGATAGAAAGCCAAGGCCATTTAAGACAGAATTCTGAATCTTCATTAGCATTTGCATAATTCTTCACATATTTCTTGTCGTAAAATTTCGTTGTTAGATCTTTCGACTGAAGCGATATACATGGATTCCGTTGAATGGGCTCGTTGCGTCTGTGCGAAACCCCGCCAGGTTGTTACTTCTCTAGTAATCTGAACATTATGCGCCTATAATTATTGTGATTGTAATTTTAATTGAACATTAATAAATCGCCACTCAGCGATTCAGAGGCGCTCCTGATCCAAATCAGTGCTATCACTAAGAAATAAAATGGACTTCAGGGGTTTTCAGAACAGGGAAAGAAGAGAAAGGCTGAGGAGTTCAAGCCGCAGTTCATGCAGAAGATGGTTCTAACTAGAGGGACCAACATAAACAAAACTTCTAGATTGAGCAGTAGTTGCGCGCCTGAGGGAACAACCAGAAGGCTTCTGGTGGTCGAGCGGAGCGACCAAAGAGTGAAGAGACCGGGATACAGAAGGTCTTCAGGTATGAAGGAGCTACTCCGACCAAGCAGTTGAGCACAGGAGTCAGAATTTTGTACTGGATGCGCTGGTCTTAATTTACACCAGCTAAGCTTGCGTTAGCAGCGCTTTTGTCAGGTACGTGTAGACTACTTAAAAAGTATTTGGATACACAGATTATTTTCAATTCTGCACTTAGAAGATAAAAGGGCAGTCTTAAGACTAGTCCCGAGAGGCAGCTTTGGATATTGGCTATGAAATGTTAGCGACTTCGTTTTCTCAGCCTCGGTATATGCGAGGGAGTCTACCGTAAACAACAGTTGACATTAGGCCCTTAGCCCTTAGATCCACAGTGATACCAAGAAATTCTAATGCTAAACGACATCCTAATCTTTAGAATACTTTAGAATCTGTCCAGAATGAAACCAATTCTGCAGCGAAACGATTTCTTTAACCTCGTCTGTAAAGGGTTAATTCTGTGTGCGCTTGACCCTTGAGCGCTCGAAACATATTATGGCCACACAGATGATCGATGTTACTTGGCATCCAATAACTTCTTTTCTATTATTCTTTTCGCCTCACTCTTCAACTTTTCCGTTTTGCTTTATCCTATTATTTTGGCCTACTATACTTGTCAGCTGCTGGCGCATTTGTCTCATTTGCTCCTTTCCAGCTTATTTCTTATCTACTGTCGCTTTTAAATCTTATTCTGGTGCTTAACCTGCAATAACCTGCACTACAAAATTTTTCACACGAATTGGTCTAGCAGGTGATAGTTTTGGGTGTCGGTTGCTGTTACTGCTGTTATTATCATTACCAAGGGCGTGGGATTGTCAGCGTCTGGACCAGCACCAGTTCGAAGCTTTGAAAGATGGGAGAAAAGGTCAGCTAAGTCAAGATTTAGCCCAAATGTGTTGGCAACAGTTTTTGTTGACCGCCGCATACCAAGCTACAGCTTCACAAATCCTATAATTTGTTAACCTCTTACGCTTGAGTTTAGTCATAGACTAACTTATACACACACAAAATGTGAATCTTTGTAGTCAGATGTGGAGTCCGAAAGCACATTAGACTATGCCTCTGGATTCTAGGGTGGAGTCACTACCCCTTGTAGTCTATCTCTGTGCCGATGCCCTTGGCTACTGTGCTATAATTTTATTATTGCTGCTGTTATCTACATTATTGTTCAAATGTTGTTTACCTTCTGCTTTTTCTTCGTTGATGTCCTAAAACGGTGACAAACAACAGTCGGTTATAATTATTCTTAAAGAACGAAATGACTTTCTCCACTGGAGATTCAAGTTATGGCAACATGCATGTAAGTAGAGGCATGTTGGGCTAAGGTAGGATTTTACTTTGCGAATCAAGGCAGAGTAAGTTAAGGCGATTAAAAATGTAAAGACATTTTCAAACAGAGACAATGAATTTTACAAATAAGCCATTCCAGAGCAACGTTCCTCAAATTTCTAAGCGATGAGCGAATCTCTTAAATTGTAATTTTGACTATTAAAAAAAACGTTGGTTTATTTGAAGACTATTTGAGATGACCAGTGGACGTTTAAAACCACATCCACACCTGGACTTTTATTCCACAGCGGGATCAGGTTGATCCTCATTATCAGGTTGTAACTTGTGGTCATATAATTATTATTCACTCTCGAGAGTCAGCATGGAGATTATTAATGGGGTTGATGGGAAGTTGTTGTGGATCGATTAAACTGTAAACTGACCCAGGTCCAATTTTTGAGCCACAACTGAGATGGGGACTTTTGACCTAGTTGGAGAATTCGATCGATTGGCTCAATGAATGGGTGATTCTATGGTGCAATCAGCACAACAATAATGCACCTAGTTAGCACTTAAAACACTGACTGTGTATAATTGCTAATAGTGAGAACAGCCCACAAAACCTAGCTGGCTTAATGCGCGTACCGGTACACAAATTTGCATGTAAGACATCGATTGAGAATTACTAGGGATAAGAATAGCCAACGAAAACTAGATATTAAGTCAGTAACCACTCAATGAGGCTAAACTGTAGTAGTGTTATTCGCAGGTTGAAGACAGAGAAACAACGCTGCATTCAGTCACTATAACTACAAAGCTTTATTCTGTTTACATTAGCACTGCAAACTTACCATTGACAGATATCTGCTTTAGAATGTTAGAATGCGACTTCTGTTCTGCTACAAACCGATGCCTATAACTGCCGCTGCAACTAATGATTTAATCGTCCACAGTCTTAGAGCAATTATCTGTTGACAACAGACACAATTGTACCTAAGACGCTTTGGCTACACATAGAAGCATCGCACGGCCAATTAAACACATTGCACAGCAGAAAACATATTGTGGCTGTCAGCGCCTGATTTGTTAGCAAACAATGTAAATCAGTGTTGGCCACATTATGCTGGAGCCATGCACTAGCCTTGATGCTCAGCCTTCGTGGAGAGTGCATGGGTCGTTCCCATGACAACAGCCAGCGTTATTTGGCAACGGTTGTCATGCGCTCAAAAGCAACAACAGACGAGAGGAGTGTGCATTGAACGCCAACCGAACATCATTCATTTGCCAAGCGCACATTCATCGCGAAATTGCTCCTTCGATTTGGCGAATATCAATGCCCCAGATTTATACAATGAAACACGGACATACGCAGACAGGCAGGCAGACAGGCAGGCAGACACACAGACAGGCAAACACATACGCAGACATAGAGAAATGCAGACCGCACGCAGATACACACAGAGACAGGTACGCATAAACGAATAGGCGCACACAGACAGACATACAGAAATACACAGACTGACAGGCAGACACACAGACAGACGTACACAGACAGAGGCACATAGACAGGATGTGTGCTTCTGTATCTGTTTGCGTACAGCTGCTTGCAGACGCACACAAAATGTGCGTTTGTTTGCGTGCAGGCCTGTATGCTTGTGTGTGTGTGTGTCTGTCTGTTTCTGTGTGTATCTGGCTGTATGTTTCTCTGTGTGTGTCTGTCTCTGTGTGTCTGTCTGTTTGGTAAGTTTTTCTAACGGCGTCACAGAGCACGCGTTGTGTGTCGTGGTGGTCCATTGTTAGAGCTCCAGCCTTTCATCGATGCATCCGGGGTTCGAATTCCGGTGCAGCACTTAGTCGAATCCATCGTCGATGCCTCCCTACCGATCCATCCATTGCCTGGTCCCTCCCTGCCGATCCCTCCATTGCCTGGTCCCTCCCTACCGATCCATCCATTGCCTGGTCCCTCCCTGCTGATCCCTCCATGGCCGATCCCTCCCTGCCGATCCCTCCATGGCCGATCCCTCCATTGCCTGGTCCCTCCCTGACGATCCCTCCATCGTCGATGCCTCCCTGCTGCACTGCCGCAGTCGATGCTGTAGACTAACGTTGTTCCATTGTTTCTATAGATTGCTGACGTGTTTGCATTGCAGCAGAAAGTAGGGGCCTACCTTTTATCTGAGGTTCGTACATACCGACTGGCGATTGAAGCAAGATTCAAAAGCAAATGCATTACTCTACGCAAACGAACGCTTTCAAATAATAATAGAATTTTAGCTGATTCATTAACACATTGTCAGAACGCAATGCGATTACAAATAATATGGCCATGTTCAGGCATTGGGTTTATCGTTTAAACGGTTGGTCAAGAAGTAATTAGCTTTTAATTAGGGCTGTTAACGATTAAATTTTTTAATAGTTAACTATTTAAGACTTAACGATTAATTACTAGTTGATTTTTGATTAAATGCATTCCCAATAAGCAATGACAAGTAAAAAATTAACATTATACATTGTTTCACTTTTAATAGTATTATTAATATTCAATTATTTATTGCTATTTAGTAGTTATTACTTACTTAGTAGCCTAGTTACTTGCTCATATTAGTAGGCCTAGTCTCGTTTATATTTTCAGTTCAAATGTCTTCCTTCAGCCAATTACGTAAATAAACCAACATGTTAACACTGCTGGGCTCTAGTGAGCAACGTGTTTTTTTGCTAATATAACAAGCGATCAAGAGGTCTTCGAGTAATCGTTAAAAATAAATTTAATCGTTAAAATTAATTAACGATTAATCTATTAATTAATCTTTAACTTCCGCAGCCATACAGTTTTAATTGATTAATTTAAATATAAAGGGTTTAGGGTTTGATAGATGCCCTTATAAAGCGGCCTGGGAATAAAGTTTCTGGTATCCCTTGTTGGGAGTGAGAATTGGTGAGGCTTAGGACGAAGGGAGCATGGAATCTCCCTGGGTCGAGGGCACAACCGGCGAAGAATATGAAGATCATTAGTTCTGATCCCAGCTAACAAACTAAGCACATAAACAGCTCATAGGCTACTACTAGCTTATCACGCGCATAGCATCTGGCGCTAGTTCAGCAGCTGTCCCTTCTGGAGCAAATCCTCTTTCCCTTCCAGTCCTTAATTCCTTTCGCTCTCCACTCCCTTCCTATAACTCCTCCCTCCTCTCCCTATCTCCCCTGCCAATTCTACACTCCCATCGCCTTCCCTGGCTTCTGCTTCCTCTAAAACTCTAATAAAAGCTGTTGCTTTTGTTTCTCCTTTTCTGCCTTTACAGACTTCCGTCAAGACCACATGCCGTTTCAGACGGATGTAAACCAGTCCATAACTCATCGCCACTGCATAAGCGTTGGTTTTTAAACTTACCGCTATTGCGCTAGCGTAGTTTTTCAATCACCCGTTCACTCGTCACAACGTAGGCTTGACGTTTCGCTGCTCGAGCGCCCACGAGATAAACTGCGCACCAAGCCGACGTCATGCTCCCCGCAGGCATTCAATGCGTGTCCGCTAGCCGCATCCATTGTTGGAGTTTGCTGGCGCTAGGTATGCGTACCGGTACCGGTACCGAACTTATTAATCTCTCTGCTAAGTATTTTTGTACGTTTTAAAGGCATTAGTTCGCATGTCGCCTTGGCCTAAATGTGTGCATCAGATAGGTCCATTCTTAGCGATGTGCGATAGAGTCTGGAAGTTGGAACGTACAGCCGGGTAATTAATTTTCCTCTCGATGGAGGACGACTGGACTCATTGGAGTGACCTCGACCGTTGGTCACTGGTGGCGCTTCAATTTACCAACTGATAGGCGACCAATGTCTGCTCTACGTACACCTTCTACCGATGGGGAGGGGGCTGCTCGGACGCAGGCCCAGGGAGCGACAGACGGACGGTTACTGAGTGCGGTGTTATGACAACCAATATCAATATGGATTCTATGGATTCCTTCAAGTCTAGAGTGCGCATCAATGAAGGTTCGATTTCAATCAGCGGAGTTTATCGTCACCTCCTCAGGCCTCAATATCCTAGCTTCTTCTGGCGTTTGGACGTTTGGGCGGAAGCCATACTCACACATTAGCAGAAATACAGACACACAGACAACAAGAAGGGAAGGAGTGGCGGGAATATAAGAAGACGGTGTTTACTTGAATGAAATGTAAGCGTAATGTCAATCTCCCGAAATTTTTCTCATTGCCACACAAAACAA